>JAWQRO010000074.1:0-61522 GCA_033557835.1 Helochares maculicollis | reverse complement strand
TGATTTCATTCTTTATTAATTCTTTAATGTTAATTGTTATGTTTGTACGTTGTATGTATTAAAAATAAATAAATAAAAGTTTGTAAAACTACTCATAGTTTAATTTCAATGTATATAGTAAAAAAAAATTTAGTGTTCCGTGTAAAAATTTTTTAACGCGAGATGTTCCGCGACTTATAAAAGATTGAGAACCACTGCTATAGACTACTGTTTAATATAAATAGAATTGCTATAAACCTCGATGAAAAATTGCACACCGAGTATACCTATGTTATCGTTCCATATATGAGCCGTTGGTCTGTATGACGAAACCATATGGCTCAAATATGAGCCGGTTGGTAGCGAACGTGTTAAGTGTTTTTATGTCCCCTTCACTGAGCGACACTTCCATGAACTAAATTGTTTAATACTTTCATATGAATATAGAGGGCGCCCCCAAGAAAAACAATATGGTAGACTGAAAGTTAACTTCTAAATAAATTAATGTACATGAACATACATAAAACCATTAATTTCTTAAATATTTAGTACGTTTATAAAATTAGTAGCCGATTAAGTAGGTATGCAATAATATTTTTTATATAACAGCTATATTTGCTACGTTCTGCAATTTAATTGTTTCTCAAAGAGGAACATTTTTTCGTCCACTGCTCTCTAACGGAGATTCACATAACTACAGATTACAGTGTACTTTGAAAAATGTGGATATTGTAACACAAAAACTGTGGGGGTGAATAATTTTTTGTTTCCTTTACCTTTCCCTCCCAAATGAAAATCCCCCACAAAAGTGGGACAAAATCTCCTATGGAGTTGGACGGGCTCGCTTTACACTAGAATACCCCCTTAATGCCATCTCATAATTATACACTTAAAGTCAAATGCAGGTAGCAACTACAATAACATTCAACTTGAACGCCATCTCGTGACGGGACGCAGATACAATTCCTTGTCCTATGAAATTCCTACAGCGTTATTTCACACAACTGGTCGGAACACAAGAAATATCTTTTAATTGCTGAGACACCCAGAAATAACACAACGGAAGCAATGCGCCATAGAACTACGAAAACAAAGCTAAAGCGTGCATGAGATAAGAAGGGGGCAAGAAATCTAAACCGAAATGACAGTTCGGCGCACGAAGCGTTTTTGATCAAGATACCACCCGACGCTCAATAATCGTTTCCGATTCGTCAACGTTCCAAACAATTTGAATCGATTGTCCGTTACGAGCTCCGCGTCGGCCAATCAAGTAGCGTAACTGAATAATAAAACCCCTTAAATATATAGTTTTTATTTTACAATTGCCTATAAAAATTAGTTATATCATTTACCTATTACATCGTTTGAAAGACAAAATTACCTCTAACATATTTAAAAAAATCCATAGAAATAAATAAACGTTCAATGTATTGCCTAAAATAAATAAAAATATTATTGATACACTTAAAGTATTGACAAATACATTTACTTAGTGAATATAAAAATTCAAAAATAAACCGCTTCAGTAGATTACGACAGTTCAAAGCCGGCTTGTTGTTCGATAGCGGCCGTTAGTTTCTTACGTAGCGTCTCTTCGTCTTGTATAATAGGAATCTTCAGCAGGTTTAAGCACGTGCTTGCCGTCGGCATTCTGTCCTCGGTCCCCGACGATTGAATGCAGAACGGAGGATTCAATTCCTGTTGACAAATGCAATTTTATTTTGCTTTCAAATTGTCACACGAAAACGAATCGTCTTGAAATCGTGTTACTCGCACGAAAACGAATCGTCTTGAAATCGTGTTACTCACACGAAAACGAATCGTCTTGAAATCGTGTTACTCGCACGAAAACGAATCGTCTTGAAATCGTGTTGATCGCACAAAACGAATCGTATTAATCGCACAAAAACGAATCGTCTCGAATACAACCCGACGCATCGGCAACAGTCGGTCTTACCTTAAAACCTAGCAACGGCGGTCTCGAACAACTTGTCACAAATTTGAGCAATTGTTTCTTCTGCATATCCGTAAATTTCTCCAGTATTTTCCAGAAAATGATTATTGTCGGATGTTCCACGTGGAATTCGCCTGAAAAACGACAAAACGCGGTTCATCAACGGTAACTACGACGCTCCGTAGGCACTAACCTGAATACGCGGTATTCAACTTCAGGTCGTTTATATCCATCTCCTGGGTGTCGCCCCCAATGATAACCTGCAGTTCCTTGTGGTTAAACAATTTAAGCCACAAAAGAGGCACGACGCTGTCGATACCGTCCCTGAAGGCGACGCACTGCCTTTTGATTTGTATGTTCAATTTCAAATCGGCCAATCGGTGGATGTACTCCAATCGGTTATAATTCGTTACCGGTATGTTGCTCCCGTTCGGTTTTAATTCAACGACCTGCGAAATAAAAACATCACCGTGATTCGCTATCGAACGTATCGTAGCGCAATCGCCTTTCGCAATCACTTGCATTTGCTCTTACCCTAGTTTCGCCTAAATCGTTATTGACAATAGTAAAATCTAATCCTAAATCCTGTACATTCCCTGTATAGTCTCGCAAGTATAGAAGGTTTTTATACAAAACGGGGTCCAGCGTCTCCAAATAGTGAGCGCTTGCGCGATCGATCAGCAATTTCGCGAGGAAGAATTCGGCCAGCGGCAGGTCCACCAAGATGTTCTCGTACAAGGCCTTACCGATCAATCGCCCAATGAAGTAATAATGATCGACGTAGTTATCTACTAGTAAATGCACGTTCGGGTTGGGGTACAAAGTGTTCTCGGCGGTGTGCAAAAAGAATCCTCGGTTCGGATCGAACGCCGTCTTTAACACTTCGTTGATGAACTCTTTGAATATTCCGCCGCCGTCGATTCCCGCCTCCTCCAGCCCCACCGAGTTCACGAACTGTATCCGAAGTCTGTGCCTTATACTGGAATCTAAAACGAACAAGCGCTGTTGAAACAATAGACCAAGTTCGGCTGATCGAAAAGTTCAGCCGATCGAACAGTTCAGCCGATCGAACAGTTCGGCGCATCGAACAGTTCGGCCGATCGAAAATTTCGGCTGATCGAACAGTTCGGCGGATCGAACAGTTCGGCCGATCGAAAATTTCGGCCGATCGAACAGTTCGGCCGATCGAAAATTTCGGCCGATCGAACAGTTCGGCCGATCGAACAGTTCGGCCGATCAAACAGTTCGGCCGATCGAAAATTTCGGCTGATCGAACAGTTAGGCCGATCGAACAGTTCGGCCAATCGAACAGTTCAGCCGATCGAAAATTTCGTCCAATCGAACAGTTCGGCCGATCGAGAAGTTCGTCCGATTGAAAAGTTCGTCCGATCGAAAAGTTCGGCCGATCAAATAATTCGTGTCAAAATTTTGTGCATCGTTCAATAATTCCAACGCAATCGTGTTCTCTCGGCCTCTGCAGCAACAATTTGGGGCCGAATTTTAGGTTAGTTCGAATATTTTGATTGTAAAAATGCATCCGAATGCATCCTAGTGACCGCTGACTTTGACAAAGTGAGGTTAGGAATCTGCGAATCAAATTTTTGCAACTTTGAGCTTCAAAAATCGATTTTTTCGCTGCGTTCAAGCTGAATCCGTGGAATTTTGTGTTAGCGGAGCTGCTTTTGCGGGTGATTTTAGAGCGAAAGGCGGGGGAGGCGCAGCAAGCGCTTCCGAAACGTTTCTGCTCGAAAATCCGTACAATTTGTTCCGAAAGCTCGTTTAGGGAACGTTGTGCACATTAAAATTTTAACACGAGGTTTTGCAGTCTCGGGACCGTCGATACGGGCGTTACGTTACCGTTTTTCTGCGACAATTTATCAAAGGCGTCCTCGTACAGATGCGTCCGTCGAACCGTGATGTGATTCAGGCCGTCGGTTAGGAAGTCCTGGCGCAACCTCGTGTCCTCCGTCAGGCTGTAGTAGCAGAGGCTCCGTAAAAGCAGCACCCTTGCGTTGAAATCTATCAGGAACGGCAGCTGTTGCAGTATCGCCAGCGATCGGATTTCTACCGTCGACAGCGGGGGCAAATGGTCATCTGAAAGTAGGAGTGCAGATTGCGTTGGTCGGATTAAACGTTTGGAATACCTTCGTCCTCGTCCACCAGTCCGTGGAACGGCTTGACCGTTTTCTGCAGATAGTTCTTCCGATTTAGATCGGTCGATATGTGGATTTTCTTCTTCGTCCAAAAGCCCGGTTTGCAGAAGTGTTTCCTGATGTCTAACGTGTACAGCATTTTAACGCAGTTCAGGCAGGAGCTGTACAGTCGCACCATCTCGGGCGTCGATCGGAGCTAGAAAAACAGCATCGTAAGTATGGGCGTAGCGACGGCGTCGGTGGCTACTCACGGAATTCGATCGGCACATCGGAAACGCCAGTTCGATTAGGTTCAGAGCGACGTTCTTCAACAGCTCCGACATGGCGCTCAGCTCCAGCGACGTGAACGTTCCACTTGTATCGGTCGATTCGGAATCCGTCAGCGTTTCCGTGTAAAAGGTAAAAACGTCGCAAAATACAGAAATAGCCGTGTGCACGTCCTGCAGGCACGATATTTGCCCAGTGCTGGATTGAATTATGGAAGCCTCGTGCCTCGTAATGAACTGCCAAAGCTTGTTGATAAACACGCCCTTAATGGCCATCATGTACACGATCCTAAAACCAACGGCGTACCTCAGTTACAACGTCGTGGAGGGGAAAACTAACTCGTCGTTATACTTCAATGTCTTCTCGTTGCAGATTCGGGCACCCCAAGTTGGTATCTCGAAAACAAAAGCCTTAGTTTGCATGATCGTATGACGCTCTTGTATAACGATTTTGTAACGAGCCCAACTTGGGCGAACCGAACCTCGAAAGCCTGCTCTTTGACTGTACTTACATGAATTTCCGTATCGAGTCTTTGTACAACAGCAGCAAGTTATGGCATAAATGCGTCAGGGACAACAAAAGCTCCTCGTTGTCGCTGTGGTCGTCGAAGTAGAAGCAGATCTTCTTCACTCGTTCCTGGTTATTCAGCAGGAATATGTATTCTTGCAGAGAAACGTGTTCGTCACATACGTCCATTTCTTCGTCGCTGTCGTCCGTTAATTCTATCACATCCGTCATAAAGTGTAAATTTGTACTTAGTATTGACAAAACTTGTATGCTGTGTTTGTTGTGCTCTGAAACGGAGGCGATGCGATCAATCGGGCGGTTGATTAAGAGACGTGACTTACCGTAATCGGCCGGCTCGAGCGCCAACATGCAGTACAGCAAGTTGTTCGTCGTATCGAAATCCGAACTGTGATTCAAGTACATTATAATATCGTGATATGGGAACTTTTTAGAGTTTCGTAGGTACGGGATTAAATTATACTTAATTTGCGGAGTGATTTGCGGCGACAGAAAGTTATTTACAAACTCGGAAATCAGCTTCTGCGAATTATTAAACGATGGCAAATGTTGGAATGGTCTATGTACCAGTTTGACTACGGCGTCGACGTTCGAGTACGACGCATCTAGATACAGTCGCAGCTGATGACAGTATCCTAAAATCAGGGCGAGCAGAGCAACAATCGTTATACGTCAACAAGCGGACTCACGGAAACTTAACTTAAAATTAACCACCACGTGCGACTAGCACATCGACAACGAAAGTACTTAGGTGCCATTTTAAATTAAGCTGCTCGTGACGGAAGTCGCTTAAATTACCTTTATTTATCAGATACGAGAGGACGTCCTGATTTTCGGTGAAAACTTCTAAGCAATCGATCACAGCATCGGTAGTTACATTAGGTAATATCTTTAAATGGATCACGAGGACTCGCTTCACCAGCCAGCACAGCCCATTGTCGGATATAATGTGTTGTAATATTTGTTCTTTGTGTTGAAGCAACTTAACCGTCAAACTGAACTGAAATAAAAGACGGGCATGTTTCCTCGGAGCGTTACGAGCGAACGGACGGTTCGAATTGAAAACCGGGGGTTACTTACGAGTCTCTCTTTGTCTTGTGATGCTTCGTAGAAAAATAACAGCCTCGAAAGTAGTTCCCGAACGGGCAGCTGGTGCTCGTTGTGGTCGTAGAATATCCGTTCTTCGTACTTTTTGTGCTTCCTGGCCAAATAGCTGCGAATGTGGGACTGCAACAGCTCCGCACTCTGCAGTTTCAACCGTTGATCCTAAAAAGAACGACAGTGAAAACCGCTTGCCCAGTATTGATCAAACAATGCATCAAATACTGCATATTAACCTAAAAATACGCCGCTTAGAGCACGACCAAACAAATTCGAGGCACTCGCAGACGACTTTACGAGCCACCGCTTTCGCAGTGCTTCGCCCAGTGAAAATTCCATCGTGGATAAACAAATGCCTCACGATGGTTCTCTAGCGTTATTAGAAAGTACAAATAATTGAATCACAACGTTCTCGTACCTGTCTCTTTTGTCTTTCTTCGTGTGCCCTCTGCAGCAGGGTTTCTCTCGTGTGCTTCTTGCTGGCACCCGACATGTTCTGCTCGGGGCGATTCCTGAAGTTTCCCTCGAAGGCGTACGCCATCCGGAAAGCTAAATCAATGCGTTATTATCACGGAAAATCGTATTTCATGCAAAGTGACAATGGATTATAACCTTTAATTACAACCGTGGCACAACATTGTCAACAACTGCACTTTTCGGTGCAAATTCAACTCACCCATCTCGTAATCGCCGCGATTGGAAGGAGTCGAAAAGCTATCGGAACTATTTAATAGTATTTGGTTGTTATTTGGCTTGAAAAATAACGCAATAGAATCATGAAGGGAAGATTTTCTTCAGTTTTTGCCAACCACTGCAAGTGCTGCCAACTTCACGCCGCAAACTGTTCCGAAATGTTTTTTTTTGTCGAAAAATGCGAGTTTTATATTTTCGTTTGCTTCTTCTCTCATTCCTGCGCTAATCCTACTTTATGCCCCCAAAACAGCTGCGACCTAAGAGACGATCGGTAGCGAAGCGCCGATGTTTGCTTAATCATCTAATTACAATCGCACCGTTCATTCAAAAACTAACCAATGAGCGCTCTTGCAAGCAGCGTAATTATCATCTTATTTTCATGCACCCGAGCCGAGCCACGTATTTTATAACTCGACTTAGCTCCTCGACTACTTCTTCTCAGGGCGAACTTGCGTTTTAATTTTCTTGAATAGTTAGAATCAATCAATCGAAATTGTTTTAAGACCCTTGTAATTGGGTGTCTCCCCAAAACCATTTTCGCATTTTTTTGTCAAATCTTCGATTTTTTTATTCTTTACTTCAATTTTGTTCGCCAATTCCTTACTTTTCATTCTTCACTTCAATTTTCATCGCCAATCCTTGATCTTTCATCGCAATTCCTGAGTTTTCAGCACAGCGCATGATTTTTTTTATCATAGTCCATATTTTTCATCAGTCCATGAATTTTAATCCCAAATTTGTGAGTTTTCATCGCAACTTCGTGATTTTTTATCACGGGCTCATGATTTTTCATTACAATCTCTTGATTTTTCAGCACAAATTCATGATTTTTCAGCACAGTTCAGATTTTTCATCAGCCCTTGACTTTTCATCAGAAATTCGTTAGTTTTCATCACAAATTCATGATTTTTCATCACGGGCTCATGATTTTTCATTACAATCTCTTGATTTTTCAACACAAATTCATCATTTTTCATCAGTCCTTGATTTTTCATCGCAAGTTCCTGAGCTGTCATCACAAGTTCGTGATTTTTCATCACGGACTCATGATTTTTCATTACAAGCTCTTGATTTTTCAACACAAATTCATGATTTTTCCTCAGTCCTTGATTTTTCATCACAATTCGTTAGTTTTAATCACAAGTTCGTGATTTTTCATCACGGGCTCATGATTTTTCATTACAAGCTCTTGATTTTTCAACACAAATTCATGATTTTTTCTCAGTCCTTGATTTTTCATCACAAGTTCGTTAGTTTTAATCACAAATTCATGATTTTTCATCACGAGCTCATGATTTTTCATTACAAGCTCTTGATTTTTCAACACAACTTCATGATTTTTCATCAGTCCTTGATTTTTCATCACGGGCTTGTGATTTTTATTACAGTGTCCTGATTTTTCATCACAAATTCATGATTTCTTATCATCAGTGCATGATTTTTCATCACAGTTCTTCAATTTTCATTACAAGTTTGCAAGGTTTCATCCCAATTCGTGATTTTTCATCGCAAGCTTGCGAGTTTTCATCACCAGTGCGTGATTTTTCATCACAGCTCTTCAATTTTCATCACAAGTTTGGAAGGTTTCATCCCAATTCATGATTTTTCATCGCAAGTTCGTCAGTTTTTATCACCAGTGCGTGATTTATCATCACAGTTCTTCAATTTTCATCACAAGTTTGGAAGGTTTCATCCCAATTCGTGATTTTTCATCGCAAGTTCGCGAGTTTTCATCACCAGTGCGTGATTTTTCATCACAGTTCTTCAATTTTCATCACAAGTTTGCAAGGTTTCATCCCAATTAAAGATTTTTCATCGCAAGTTCGCGAGTTTTCATCACAGTTCTTCAATTTTCATCACAAGTTTGCAAGGTTTCATCCCAATTCATGATTTTTCATCGCAAGCTCGCGAGTTTTCATCACCAGTGCATGATTTTTCATCACAGTTCTTCAATTTTCATCACAAGTTTGCAAGGTTTCATCCCAATTCATGATTTTTCATCGCAAGTTGGTGCGTTTTCATCACCAGTGCGTGATTTATCATCATAGTTCTTCAATTTTCCTCACAAGTTTGCAAGGTTTCATCCCAATTCATGATTTTTCATCGCAAGCTCGCGAGTTTTCGTCACCAGTGCATGATTTTTCATCACAGTTCTTCAATTTTCATCACAAGTTTGCAAGGTTTCATCCCAATTCGTGATTTTTCATCGCAAGCTTGCGAGTTTTCATCACCAGTGCGTGATTTATCATCACAGGTCTTCAATTTTCATCCCAAGTTTGGAAGGTTTCATCCCAATTCATGATTTTTCATCGCAAGCTCGCGAGTTTTCGTCACCAGTGCATGATTTTTCATCACAGTTCTTCAATTTTCATCACAAGTTTGCAAGGTTTCATCCCAATTCATGATTTTTCATCGCAAGCTCGCGAGTTTTCATCACCAGTGCGTGATTTATCATCACAGGTCTTCAATTTTCATCACAAGTTTGCAAGGTTTCATCCCAATTCATGATTTATTACTGCAAGTTGGTGAGTTTTCATCACCAGTGCGTGATTTATCATCACAGTTCTTCAATTTTCATTACAAGTTTGCAAGGTTTCATCACAATTCATGATTTTTCATCGCAAGCTTGCGAGTTTTCATCACCAGTGCGTGATTTTTCATCACAGTTCTTTAATTTTCCTCACAAGTTTGCAAGGTTTCATCCCAATTTGTGATTTTTCATCGCAAGTTCGCGAGTTTTCTTCAACAGTGCGTGATTTATCATCACAGTTCTTCAATTTTCATTACAAGTGTGCAAGGTTTCATCACAGTTCATGATTTTTCATCGCAAGTTCGTAAGTTTTCATCATAGTTTTTGATTTTAAATCCTAACTTTCCACCAGAATCCTTTGATTTTTAAACCCGGAACCACGACTCTTCTCTTACAATTTTAATCCTATGACGAGTCCAGTTTTTTTTATCTTAAGCGCACGCGTCTTTAAATTTTAGTCGCATTGTTAACGCTTCAGACTCCTGTTTTTAAACACCGTCTCGGCGGTGAGACTCTATAACTTCATTTATTAATCCCGCGGTTATCTCGAGACAGAAATGAAACAACGCCCCCAATTTAAAATTTTATTGTGTTCCTCACATTATTCTTACAAATTAACAACTATATTTTTGTTACAACTTACAGACGTAATGACATGATGGAATTTTTATTCGGCGGCTTTAACTAGAGCTTCGCCGACCTCAACAGCAATTGCTGCTCTGGCGCGTGCCTGTCGAACAAATTAAACAAATTAGAATCGTTCATCACACCTAATTTAAGTCGTTATACCTCATCGGTAGTAGCAGAACTTAGTTCGGATTGGGCTTTGCTTAGAACGTCTTTAGCGGCGGATCCGTCCAGTTGGTCGACTGTGCAGGCTTCTTCGGCAATAATCTAAACGTAAAACATTCAATAGGTCGACATAGCAAGAAATAATTTGACACAACATGAAATAAATCGACATCTAACATGAAATAAATCGATACCTAACAAAATAAATCGACATCTAGCACAAAATAAATCGATGACAAACAAAATAAATTGATAAACAAAATAAATCGATAACAAACAAAATAAATCGATAACAAACAAAATAAATCGATAACAAACAAAATAAATCGTCAGTTAGCATATCAATGCGTTACGCTCGTGGGGACGTAAATCTACATACTTGAACAGATGAGTCTTCGTTTATCGTGACTGTTCCACTAGAGACGAAGATTTTTTTGGCGTTGCCGTCATTTTCGAAAACGGTCACAACGCCAGGTTTTAGGACCGCCAAAGTAGGGACGTGCTTGGGGAGAATACCGAAAGCTCCAGAGAAGGAAGGCACGTCGACTTGCCTTACGGGGGCGTTCTCGTAGAATACCTGGAGGAAGATAGAGGGATTAGGGGGAAGCTCGGCAGTCAGCTGGAAGTCGTACCTGGTTACCCGCAGCGAACGTAAAGCTCATTTCATCGGCGTATCCTCGCCTTGCGATGGCGGCCACGGTCTGGCGGGACAAGAGGCGCGAAAAGGGGCGTAAAGCGGCCATTGTCTGCCTAAAAATCGTTGTAATAGTTCAGCTAAATGCAATATTGGGAATCCTAACCTATAATATTACATAATATAGGAAAAAGTGATTTATAGGTAAACTGGGCGGGACATGGCGAGATATCGGATAAGTCGTTACAATTATAGTGGTTTTTATACATCGCATGGACTTACTCAATGGAAATCGGCAAAAATTCTGAATATTTCAAACTGGGGTAACCGGAGTGACAGCGAGTGATTTAGGGGATTTGTGTGCTGAAGTTGGTAGGGTCTAAGCCTTGTGTTGGCAGCAGATTGCGCAAGAAAATTAGTGGATAAACAAGACTTAAACGAATATTTCTCGATTTATCTTGTTATTCTGGTGCGAAAACGTAAATTATTGCGATAATTCACAAGTGTTTCGCTCTAGAGGATGCCAACTGAGCGTCGCGCTTTTGAAAAACATTTTATGGTTATTTTTATGAATGCGGGTATTTAAAATGAAAAGCACTAACTTATTAACTGGTTACAGAACGATAATTTTTATTATATATTAAAGAGTATTTAAAATCGCTGCGCATATTTAAGTTTAGTAGACGAGATAATGCGACCAATTGCAGTGTTCTCGATTATTCCTAATTTTGTGAAAGAGCTTCGGCGAAGTTTACCGAATGTACAATTTCAGGAAGTTACTTCTGGTTTGTATCATTGCTCGTGTGTGCTTAGAATGTAATTAGGGTATGACTAAATACATTTATTGGCACCTTTGACTGCGTTTAATGCTTCTGCGCTCATTTTGCGGGTAAATTTGTGTGCATCAAGAGAAATATCTTCGGTAATGGAGAGCCCACGACGTGCTTTTAGTGTCTTAATGTTGGCAACACATTTAACCAAGCAAAACTATTTCGTTCATTTTTAAATGAACCAAAATAAACTTATTTAGTTATGCTCGAGCTCAGTTAATATTATGTATACGAATTAAAGCGACTCAAATGCCTCTAATGTGTAATTAATATCAAGATTTCAGTTTTATTCCCCTTTATCGTATAAGAGTGAATTTGTCATTTGGAGCGTTCAACGAATAGCAAAAATGCTCATTTTTCCACACCAAACCATTCAATCAAGCTTTAAATCTTTAAATTACCATTAACTTGTAATGGGTTGTGCATTTATGGGCCGTGGCAATTGTTTCCAGCTATATTACAAACCTTAATTAGTTGTAAAAAGCTAAATTAACGTTTGAATGTCGATAAGTGAAACTGAAACGTTTGTTTTAAGAGGTAAAATTGCATTTGAGCGACATCCCTAACGTCTACGAAACCGTGGCAGCTAACGAGCCTTTTTTGATTTCAGTGCAAGATTGCTCGCTCAGGTCTGCGGAAATTGTCATAGCGGACCCGGACATCATCGCTCCGCTCCTCTACGACCTACCGAACATCAAATGGCTGCAGAGCACCTGGGCTGGCGTAGACGTGTTCCTCAAGCACATGCAACCGCAGCAGCCGTTGCCGCTGCTGCTCACCCGATTCACCGGCGAGCACTTCGGCAGAATGATGGGCGAATACGTGGTCGCCTCGATTGTAAACCACGAGCGCGACATGCTGAAGGCCTACGAGAATCAGAAGCGGAGCCGTTGGGACCAAGAGGGCAAGATCATAAATTACCGGACGATATCTGATCTGACCGTAGGCGTATTAGGAGTGGGCAACATCGGAAACAGAGGTAACGACAGCTAGAGGCAAGTTCGTTTGTATAAACACGATTTCGTTTCAGTTGGAAAGTTGCTGCACTCGCTCGGAGGCACGGTTCTAGGGTACGGCCGCCGCCCCAATTTGGAAAAATCAGCGGAAACGGAGTACCTGGCTAAATATTACACGCATGAAACGTTACCCGAATTCCTGAAAGCCTGCGATTACATCGTGAACGTGCTCCCGAGCACGCCCGAGACTGTCGGATTGTTGAACGGAACCGTCCTGGAGAACTGCAAAGGTGGGTAAAGTAAGCGACCGCTTCGGAACGGTAGATATTGGGACCGAACGTAGATATCTACGCTAAAACGAATTGGGCGTTGGAGCAGCAACGTCCATTTGCCGATGGCGAACGAAAATTAATTGGGTGCGTTTCGATTGCAGAAAAAGGCGCCGTTTTGATTAATATCGGCAGAGGAAGCGTGATCAGAGACGACGACTTAATCAACGGCTTGAATAAAAAATGGATTTCCGCTGCTATTCTGGACGTTTATAATGTCGAACCGCTGCCCAAAGAGAGCCCGTTATGGACCATGCCGCAAGTACGTAACAAAAATACTAATCGTATGCAAGTCTCGTTCGCCTCGTTAGCATTTCCGAGCCTCGTAGGCGCACACGATGTGCAAACGTTGCGTAGAGAGAACGAGACCGATACGTTGACTCTTTTTTAACCAAATTTTAGGCAATTCTGACCCCTCACAGTGCTGGAGTCTCACGCGGCAAAGACGTCGCGGAGCAATTTGCCAACTCCTACCGGTTATACTTGGAGCATAAGCCAATACCAGGTACTTTAGATTTAAGCCAGGGCTACTAAATTGCCGGACGATACATTTTCAAGTGCCGTTACGAATTTCTAGAAATAAAGCATTTTGATTACTGACGAGATGTTTCTGTTCCTAAGACTATCTTTTAAATGATATTCGATATCTGCTCAAGACACGTTTTCCGCAATCCGCGTCGTCGTTACGCTTGCAACTGCAACCATTGGGATAATAACTAAACCTCTAAAATTACCAGCGAGTGTATGTCCAGCGAGTGATATGTCCAGCGAGTATATGTCCAGCGATGCTACCAGCGGCAAGCCCCGGAAGTGTGAGTCGCCCGCCTCTCAGTTAGCACCAAAGGGTAAGTTAGCACCAACTAAATTATGACCGATACGAAACATCCTATGTGTCGCGTTAGGTGTCAAAAATATCGAAGAAGGCTTTGCCGACTGGACAAAATGTTTTGGTACTTTGCCCGATTATACGTACATTAAGGCACCAGCTTCTAAACAAATTAGAAAATACGACCGTTACGAATATTAATTTGATAACTAGACCAGGGATGCACAAATGAAAACAGCAAAATCCCTCGTATAAGCCGTGATGTTTTTAGTGCGTTCAGCCAGGGCATCCCTGAATTGCATGCTCGAGCGAACCTAACGTTCGTTTATTAGATTTATCTGCTATATTACGTAATGAGATTTTATGCAATCGTTTTGGATGTTGCTACGGGTCATATTCTACGGATTTATGTTATGTTTATTATGATAATATAACAGAGTTGCTAAAACTAGACTATTATAGTTGCGACGATGAAGCCAATAGTCGTGTATTCAGCTATTCCAAACGTAGTGGCGGAGCTGAAGCGAGTCTTGCCCGATGTACCGTTTCAGGCAGCTACGTCCGGTTCGTATTACAGCCTACGTTAAGTAATTAACACTATAAAATGCGGTAAATCTGAGAGTCGCGTTGCTTCGCAGCTCGTCCCTTGATTGGGACGCGGAATGCGACCGAACGCTCCGAATAAATAATAGCCTGACGTGATTTTAGAGTCTGACCCGGCGCTCAAGTCTGCGGAGATCGTCATAGCGGACCCAAACCTCATCGGCCCGTACGTAAGCGATCTGCAAAACGTAAAATGGCTCCAGGGCACCTGGGCTGCGGTCGACCTGTTGCTGAAGAACATGGACCCGGAGGACCCGTACCCGTTTCTAGTCACCCGATTCACCGGCGATCACTTCGGCCAGAAGATCGGAGAGTTTGTGATCGCCGAAATCGTGAACCACGAACGGGGCATCTTCCGGTACTACAACGACCAGAAGGAGAAGCATTGGCACCGAGTCCGGATATTTCGGACGCTATCGGAGCTGACGATCGGCATATTGGGAGTTGGGAAAATTGGAAACACAGGTAGAAAGCCCCCCCCCCTACCCCAGCGGGTAAATAAGCACAAGAATTGGACTTTTAAAAGATTTGCGTTTCAGTCGGGAAGATTCTGCACTCTTTAGGAGCGACGATTTCGGGGTACGGACGGCGACCGAAAGAGGATCGATCCGCGGAGACGGGGCACTTGGCCAACTATTACGCCCAGGACGAGTTGCCTGAATTCCTGCGGACTTGCGACTACGTCGTGAACTTGCTTCCGAACACGCCCCAAACTGCAGGATTGTTGAACGGGTCCGTGCTAGAAAATTGCAAAGGTGGGTAAACTGGCCGAGTCGGGGGTTTCGAACCCTCGAACATACGAATGGGCTCTCCCGCCAATTTCGATAGGCGAGCGTCAGTTTCATCTGTTTTCAGACAGAGGCGCCGTTTTCATTAACGTTGGCAGGGGATCCGTGATAAGCGATGCCGATTTGATCAATAGTTTGAATCGGCGCTGGATTTCCGCCGCCGTTCTGGACGTTTTCAACGTGGAACCGTTACCGGAAGACAGCCCGCTGTGGACCATGCCGCAAGTATGTTAGAAAACAGTTATTACGTAGAGTTCGTTTGTTTTACGAGGCGAAAAATCACATTGAAAGCGTTGATTTCTCTTGTGTTTGCGCTAACTTACAATATCCCATTAACTGAATCGTCATTTCGTGTGAAATGAGCGTTTTCGATCGACTTTTGACTGATCGTTTGGAGTCGGTACCCCAAAAAATTTGGTTTGACTCGGCCAAAACATCACAGATTTTGCCTGAGTGTCTGTATTATACTATTTTCTGTGTATTTAGGTCATAATTACGCCTCATTGTTCTGGAATGTCACGTGGAAAAGATGTCGCGGCACAATTTGGCGACTCGTACAGGTTCTACAAAGAAAATAAACCGATACCTGGAGTGCTGGACTTAGCAGTGGGATATTAAATTGGAACTCGTCAAACTGGGAGAGTGTATGTTTGAAATAAAGCAATTTGAAAGCAAGCAATATCTGTTTCTACCCCTTATGAAATTCATCCGAAGACCCATTTTCGATCACGCAGCCGATTCGAACTTCGCTATTCAATTACAACTGGGAAAATTGGTACGTTCCTATAAAATTAAATCGTGTACGAAGTCTTAGATTTGAAAAACTTGCCTGTTTCATGCTGTATTTTATTTAACATCGTTTCCATTGGCCGAATCACAATTAAGGCCAACTTTTTTAAACAGAAGTCTAAAAATTTGTTCTATTGTCAGCGTTAGAATTTGCAGATGATAACCGGCTTAAAAATTAGTCTGTTCGTCCTAAAATAGCATAATCTTACTATATTAGTCACTCCGGCCTAGCAAAAATTTAATTTTCTGGAGCTGAAAATGTCTAAATTTGAACCAAATAACCGTCATTTGCGGGAACTCTTAATTTATATCTTTAATTTAAAAAAAATCTGCAGCTGAGGCGCATCGATTGCTCGTAGAAGCATATAATGAAGCTGCTTCGAGTGAGAGAACGTGTCGTGAGTGGTTTCAAACGATAATTTTGATGTAGAAAACCGCAACGGAAGGCCTAAAATTTACGAATATGCAGAATTGGAAGAGTTATTGGAGGACGATTCGTCCCAAACGCAAGACGAACTTGCTCTCGCATTAAAAGTCGCTCAGCAACTACTTTCACGTCGTTTAGGAATGATTCATAAACAAGGAAATTGGGTTCCGTACCAATTGAAGTCACGGGATATTGAACGCCGATTGTGCATGAGTGAAATTTTGCTTAGCCGGGCATAAACGAAAGGTTTTTTTACATCGAATCGTCACCGGGGATGAGAAATGGATACGTTACGGCAACCCAAATAGAAGAAAATCGTGGGGAAAACATGACCACGGGTCAACGTCCACAGTAAAACTGAATATTCACGGCAAAAACTCATGCTGTGTATATGGTGGGATCAGCTGGGTGTCATACAGAGTTGCTTAATCTGAGCGAAACCATAACTGGAACGCTCTACCGAACACAATTGACGAGATCGAGCCGAGCTCTAAAGGAAAAACGCCCTCGATACTGTTCTAGACACGACAAAATAATTCTACTCCATGATAATGCTCGTCCGCATGTAGCGGTTCCGGTGAAAAACTAATTGAAAACACTCGATTGGGAAGTGTTGACCCCACCCGCCGTATTCACCAGACATGGCGCCATCCGACTATTATCTGTTCCGGTCGATGGCACATGCTCTGTCGGAGCTGCCTGTGAGATGGCAAAAAGTGGTTGCTAGTGATGGACAATACTTTGAATAAACTTCCGTCACAATAAATATTCAATTTTTTAGAAAAAACGGCGGAAACTTATTCGTCCTCCCCATATGTTTATAAATTGAAATGTTTACTTAAAACTCTATTCGTGATATTAGTTCTTCGGCTAGTTATTAGGTGTTGGAATTAATTCGTAACGTTTTTTTATTAAAAAATAACGATTGATTTGAAATGAAAATAAAACATTACATTATTGAAAATACTGCCCATCGCTTGCCACTACTTCTACTTCTTTTACTTTCATTTAAGTACCGTGGTAAGAAGAGTTTGGTTTTGTCGTTATAAATTGATGTTTATTTAAAACATGGTAATCGAATAAAGACGCATGTTTCTTTCATTATTTCAGTATTAGGTGTTGGAATTAATTCGTAGCGTGTTTTTTTACTAAAAAATAACGATATATAATCGGGGGGGCCAGTCTGGGAGCGGTCCTCTAACCTAGAGAATTGAGCAAAGTCTTACCAAATGTATACGCGCCCAGTAAGAAGGCCTACGCAAACTACCCATTGAGCCCAACGCTTTAGTTTTCAACTAAACTGAGGCTAATTATTGATTATTGGTGTAAAAACGGTGCGATAATGTACTATTATCGACGCAATGAGACCCACGCTACCAAAAACAATCATTGTTAGCGTCTCCTGCATTTCAAATCTTCGATTGTCATTTGTCTGTGTTAGGTGCCAACCTATCGCAAAATCCCCAACTATTGCCAACTTAATTTTCGCAGTAAATAGATTTAACCTTTAAAATAGTGCTCACAATAATTACATTTTTTAAATTTTACTAACTCTCCGCTGACCACACTTTTAGGTAATTGTTTTAAAGCTCTAAACCGAATAAATTAATTAAATAGTGTAAAGGAAATTGAGAACATGGATGCTCAAATGTAATACTTTTTAGCAACAATCTTAATCGGTGGCCAACTTTTACGTCCGCAGCTACCGAATCAAATTTTTCGAAACGTTTCTTCTAGTTTTATTACATATATTAGGTGTTGGAATTAATTCGTAGCGCTTTTTCATTAAAAAATAACGATTGATTTGAAATGAAAGTAAAAAAATTACATTATTGAAAATACTGCCCATCGCTTGCCACTACTTTTTCCCATTTTTCAGGTAACTGTCGAATACCCCGTCGAAAAAACTCTTGTCCTTGGAGGCAATCCTTGAATCGATCCAATTTTGGCAATCCTCATAAGATGTTCATTTTTCCCCTGATAAACCATGAGCCATTGATCGAAACAGGTTCTAATCCGAAGGGGCAATATCTGGAGAATACGGCGGGTGGGTTAAGACTTCCCATTTCAATGTTTCCAGCCATGTTTTCATTAGTTTCGCCACGTGAGGTCGAGCATTGTCGTGCAGTAAAATAACTTTATCGTGCCTTTTGCTCCATTCCGACCGTTTTTCCTTCAATGCACGACTCAAACGCATCAATTGTAACCGGTAGCGATCCCCAGTGATGGTTTCATTGAGTATTAACAATTCATAATAAGCCACACCTTGTTGATCCCACCAAATACAAAGGAGGAGCTTAGATCCATGAATATTGCTTTTTGCCACTGATGATGATGGTTGTCCGGGCTTATCTCATGATTTTCTGCGTTTCGGATTGTCGTAATATATCCACTTTTCATCGCTAGTAGCAATACGATGTATAAAAGTTTTTCTTTTGTACCGTGCAAGCAGTAGTTCACAGGTCATAAAACGTCTTTCAATGTCTCTCGGTCTTAATTCATATGGGACTCAATTTCCTTCCTTTTTGATGATTCCCAAAGCTTTAAGGCGTTTTTCTACCATGGATAAATCAACCTCCAAAGATTTAAACAACTATTGAAGTGTTTGACAGGAATTTTCTTTGAGTACATCCTCCAATTCTTTATCTTCAAATTTTTTTGGCTGTCCAGGTCGTTCCTTGTCGTCTAAATCAAAATCACCACTCTTAAAACGCGCAAACCATTTCTGACACGTTAGATCAGCTAAAGCATGTTCACCGTACTTCTACTAAAATCCGATGACTTTCTGCAGCACTTTTGTTCATATTAAAATAATGTAATAAAACTCCCCGCAAAAACACTTTATTTGGTATAAATTTCGACATAATTGAATAGCTGCCATTTGTTGTTATTAACAATTAAAAATAAGATGCGTCCTAAAAACAGTACCTAATAACAGCTGTTTAACGATCAATTTATTTCTAAAGGTAAAAATAGAACACTGTATTAACCACGCCATTTCTCATCAAACGCTAC
This sequence comes from Helochares maculicollis, assembly GCA_033557835.1. Classification (NCBI taxonomy): domain Eukaryota; kingdom Metazoa; phylum Arthropoda; class Insecta; order Coleoptera; family Hydrophilidae; genus Helochares; species Helochares maculicollis. Next base: position 42,331 of record JAWQRO010000074.1, on the reverse strand, counting down.
CAATTAATTCCTACACCTAATACAAACCAAGAGCGCTCAAAAAATGAAAATGTAAAGAAGACTAAGGAAAATTTTAGTATGAGGCTTGTATTAGATAAAAAGTCCGCATATTCTCACATATCGAAAACACAAAAATTATATGCATAATCAGTATACATCGAAAGCTACTCCTTTATTAAATTTAAAGAACTGCTTTCGTTTTACTTTTATACTACTCAAGAAATTCGATACCATAAAAACAAAATCTGAAAGGGCTTCCAAGCATAGTCAAATTAATTCTGAGGTGAGTAGCATAAAACGACGGAGAAACTACAAAACAAGAGCGCTCCAAAAAATGAAAACATAAAGAAGACTAAGGAAAAGTTCAGTATGAGGCTTGTAATAGATAAAAAGCCCGCATCTTCTCATACATCGAAAACACAAAAATTATATGCATAATGAGTATACAACGAAAGTTAGTTCTTTATTAAATTTGAAGATCTGCTTTCGTTTTACTTTTACTCTTCTCATGAAATACTATACTATAAACACAAAATCCGAAAGGGCTATATTTTGCATTCAATTTATTCTATTTTTAGATTTGGATTCGATTTTAGAAGAGGATTGATATATGGCGACTCTCTCTCACAGTATGGTTTCGTCAAAGTCGCAAAGTGCTTTCAATGCACTACCTACGATGAATACAGAATACAGAAACCTCGTCATGAACTCAAACTAATTACACTACATCAGAGATTGCATGTTAAGGTGCAGCAATAAAGCAACTTGCAGTAATTCACATTCGGGTTTGTACGTATCATGAACGGGTTCAGCGCCCTCCAAATCCATTTTTCCAAAATTAGTTCAACGGGCTTCGTGAATAAAGCTCTCGATGCCAAGAACGGGTTGTCACCATGGTGCAGTAAGCGGCTTACGAAATACCCAGTCGTCGCATTGGAAACAATACGTTGTGAGTATGTTGTGTGGGGTCGTGGTCTCTGACGAAAGCGATGATACATCGCATAGCAAGGTCAAAGTTGCAGGTCGTAGCTACGACTACGGTGAATTCCCGACTTGCTGTTATTTGTTTACTTCCAACAGCTTGGTTAATTGGTGTAATTACGTCAATTTTCTTGAACTTGAAGAATTGCCGTTGCTATTCCATTAATGAAAAAGTGACAGTTAGTTGCGAGATAAAATGAAAGTTGTGGGAATACAATAGCTGTCTTCTTGTTTACAGCAAGAAGCAATTTTTGTATTATACCATTTAAAAAAGTAACTGAACCTTTAAAAATAGAATGCCTAAAACTGGGGAAACTCTGAAAGTAAAAATGAAGCCTAGAATTATTTTGCCAATGCTTTTAAGCTTTGCTTCGCCATGATGAGGACTGTTTAGCAAATCGATGATTTTAATTTTCTCAAAATATATTTATTTATTCACCAAGATTTGTTTTATCTTTTTTAAAGTAATCCCCTCCAGACATCGTATTTTCACAAATTCTCATAAGTGCGTTTTGTGAGTCTCTTTCGTTATTGGGGAAACAGTCTCAGAGAGACAAGTCCAATAAATAGAATGGCTGAGGCATGACTATGGTCTTGGTTTGGCCATAGGCACGAATGTATGAGCAGGTGATTTAAAAGTCATCATTTTGTTGGCCTTAAAGGGATGAAGACAGAGGAAGCATGTTGAGATATTATCTAGTTCTTTCTTGGTCTGTCAATTGAAAATAATCTAATCCAATATAATTACCACTTTATAAGTTCTACTTTTAGAGGCGCAAAACTATTGACTTAGATCTTTCAAGAGTCTATCGTGCTTCTAGAAAGTTTAGCTCTTGACCTAAAAAAAACTCACATAAAGGTTTATTTGTACTTCCTTTTCGTGGTAATTTTACTAAAAGTAATTATACCATTTAAAAATGTAATTGAATCTTTAGAAATAGAATGCGAAACAACTGTGGGTAGTCTAAAAATAAAAATTGAAGCAATTTTGCAAACATTTTAATGTTGTATAAAGAAATTTAAGATTGGGGAGCGCCGAAATGTTTAGGCTACAAGATTCTGCAAACCAAGCAGTAGTTCATATCGTTTGAGTTATGAACATTCGGTTAATGAACAAGCTTGATTTACAAGGTGCAAGACGCGACGGGTTCAATGAGCTCGTAAACGCGTGTGATAAAGCCACCTTCTCGTCATGGAATGAAATTTTATTGGAACGTAACTATATTCAACCTACACAGTCGTAATTATGTCGTAAAAACAACATTATAATTTTCATTCATACGCGTAGCGAATGTACACACCAGCTGCACAAATTTTGTAAACATTGAAACCATTTACACATGCGAAAGGTTTTTCTTGCTGAAATCAATAAGCGACACCTACAGGCGGTAGAGCCATACATTACCTTATGAATGGAAGTGCGTGGTTCTTATGCAATACGTAACAATGCACCTTAGGGGAGGAATATTTCAAATTGAAGTGTATTTCATAATCTAATAGGTCTCCACTACAATAACATAAATTGCCGTATATAAATGGGCAATAAATCGTTAAAAATCGAGCTGAAAGTATGTTAACGTGATAGGTTCATACACGTAGCTTGTATAACCTATATATAGTAGATACTAACGATTTACTGTTAGAGGAGTCTTCTTGCAGAAAGCTGGATACTTATATTCTTACTATTCTAATCATAACTTTCTTAATTTGTAATTCATTTATTTCGATTTTTTATGCAGAAGGTTCATTGCTTTGGGATACAGATATCTACTTCTAGGTGATAATGCTTATACAGAAATTACAATTCATAAAGTCGAGATGAATAATGACTCCATAAAAGTGCATATTTTGACAATTCTTTTAAGTTTTTTTACCATGATGTTTGGTCAAAAAGTCAGCGATTATAATTTTCTGACAAAATATTTAATTATCCTTCAACATCTATTTCATTCTTTTTAAAGTAACATAATATACTTGTGCCATCGCTTTTTCAAATTTTCGATAAACTCTGTTTCTTTCTATGGGCTTAAAGGGCTCATTCATCGATGCGGTCTTAATCTCCTCAACCGTGGCAAATCCATTGCCTTTGATGAGTTGGTTTAGTTTTGGCGTCTAGAAAAGGTCACAGTGGGCAAATCTGGTGAATACGTTGGCTGAGGCATTATTGTGGTATTGTTTTTCATGAAAAGATCATGACAAGCAGCAAGGGATGGCCTTGATTTGGTTTCTCACAAATCATTTATGTAAAACTGATAGCAAGAAGAATGTCCTATTTGACCATTTATATATACCAATATAATGATATATTAAATAATATCAAATTCAATGGACGAAAACAGAAAAAGCATACAGAAATACGGAATATTATCCTTTCTTAGTCCGAAAATTGTGACGATTCCATCCAACCTACTTACAACTTGGTAAATAAGTTACTAAAATTCTTGGAGAATTAAAGCGTTGCAAAGTTTTCTACCTTTAAAAATGCAAAACTAATGACCAGAATTGCCCAGGAGTCTTTTGTGTTTATAGCAGTTTTAGTTCGTGAAGAGAGCAAATACTTTCTTCTGGTGGTAATATGAGTTTAATAAGAGTTTATATTAGCGCAATATTTTAGCACCACTTCAAGATTTACTTCAAATGCTCGCTGTTGTAAAAATCTGAAATTGTGTAGTAAAAGATTTGGTACATTATATCGTTACTATGATCAATTGGCCTCTGGAAGCCTGAAGCACCTTAAATATTTTGATTCTTTCTAAAGAGACTTCTGAAAGTTGTAATATTATTACAGTACTTTCTATCAACCACAATTAACAAAAAATTACCGACTAGACACTTATAAATTATAGTTCTATTATGAACAAATATTATTGTACCGGGTGCGCAAGTATAAAATGTCGTTTTGTTGTCAAGAGATAGCATACTTCTTTTTCATGTTAAAAATGTCGAATTTGGAGTCAAGTAAAGAGCATTTGAGGCATGTAATGATTTTCTTGTTCAATCAGAAGTAAAAAGTATAGGAAAGTCATCGAATTCTTGTAGAGACTTACGATAATCTTGCTCCAACTGTTAAGATTTGTAAACACTGGTTTCAACGTTTTAAAAAAAGCGATTTCAATGTTATTGACAAAGAACATGAAGACCAAAAAACTTTGAAGACGACGATTTACAACAATTATTAAACGAAGATGATACACAGACACAACAAATGATGGCGGACCAGTTGAATATCACTCGGTAAGCAATTTCTGATCGCCTGAGAGCCATGGGAAAGATTCAAAATTTTGGAAAATGGCTTTCACACAAATTGAACAACCGTCAGATGGAAAAACGAAAAACTGTGTGCAAAATGCTGCCTTTACGCCACAAAAGAAAGGTTTTTTTGTATCAGATTGTAACTGGCGATGAAAAACGGATATATTTTGAGAATCCCAAACGTAATAAACCAGGACAACCATCAGTGATCAATTTGGACCACACATTGATCGAAAAATGATCAGAATGGGCTCGAAGATACGGCAAAATCATTCTGCAGCATGACAACCTTTCTGCGGGTTCAGTTAAAGTGGTCAAAGAAACAATTTTGTTGCTTGGCTGGGAACTCCTGCCCCACCCGCCATATTCACCAGACCTGGTGCCTTCAGATTAGCACCTCTTCTCATCGATGGGACACGCACTGGCTGAGCAACTCTTCAAGAGTTTCGAAGATGTACAAAAATGACTCGATGAATGGATATGAATGAAAATTGAAGAAATCTTTTGGAATACTATCCATAAATTGCCCAATAGATGGATAAAATGTGTAAAAAGCGGGCGCCAATACTTTGAATAAGAAATGTTTTACTATTGTTCTTAAATAATTGCGTATTTTTAATAAAAAACATTTTAAACTTGCGCACCTGGCATTTGATAGTAAAGTGTTTATTTTAGTTTTCCAACAAATCGGTACATTGACATGAAAGAACAATTGCTTCATATATGTTATACTCTAACTGAAGTTGCAAATTATAGACATATCTTAATCATGGTAGAAATTCAATTAGATGAACTAAAAGTGTCGAGAAAAAAGCAAAGAAATCTAAGAGGAGTTTGGGCCGAGAGAATCAAAACAGTAGTTTTGTGTCGCATTTTATTAATGACGAATAAAGCATTATTTCATCTTTTTTAAAACTTGATGTGAAATAAGCAGATAATTTTTGGAAAATAGTTCTTGGCAGAACGTTTTTAGTAGTTTAATCACCACAACACATTTTAAAATATCATTAGTTCATTAAAATTTTTTTTTTACTATTCAATGAAAGTTACTGCTTTCCTACAATATTTATTTGTATGAGCATAAGTTCTTAGTCAGCTCAGATTAGGTATATAATAATAAGGTATACAAATAATTAGATATATAATGTTGCATGTAAGTATACATTAAATAAGCAAATATTATATGTATTATAATTTGTAAAAATAAATAGTGGGAGTAGCTTATATTATATTACATAATATTGTTGGTACAAAAAAGTTTCAAAGTTTCATGACCATGAATCCATCATATAATACTATTAAAATATATTACCAAAACTTACACGGATAATATAATAAAATATGGCAATGATATTGTATCGCTTCACATGTTTGAATCGCAGTTTTCTTATTACTTTGAAGCAATGTCAAGATTTTCAAGTCTAGCAAAATAAGACCTAACATATTTTATGTAAGTACGTTTTAGAATTCCATTAAATATAATGAAAACAAAACGGTTTTAATACATATAATATAATATTAATAATAATAAAATAAAAATGTTTTTTGCATAATTATTCATTGGCCAAGATATAAGTACCAAGAAAAGTAAGAATACACGTGCAACTCGGTTTAATTATATCGTTCAGCCGTAATTGTGGTTCTCGACAGGAAAATTATTCTAAACGGCGATTGCCCCCCAAGATATTAACTGGCCGGAGTGGAGATCAATCTGCCGGCTGGTATTCCTTGTTCTCCGCCAGTTTGCCGATCCGCTAGAATGATAAATTACCTCCGAGAAAGCACACACACTCCTTACGTCCAGCACTTTTGTTTGCTTTTGCTCCTTTTCTGTGGGTTTTTCGCGGAGATCTGCGAGGTGATGGGGCTTATCTCAAAACGCGAAAGTATTTAATGATATGTTTACTAGACTTCGAGAAGCGGTGCATATTCAAAAAAATTACCTCCAAGTTTTATCGTTTTGTGCAGTAGCGATGTAAGCCGATTAAATATCTCATCTCCGTCAGCAAGTTTAGCCTACACTCAGAAATATTGTGCTAACGACACCTAGATATGTTAATTACGAAAATTGCTAATTCATAAATTCAATTCCGCTTTGCATTTGAATTCAATACGTTTTCAACGGTTATTCCGCAAAGCTCCGTTTCGTATCAGCAAAGCCAATCTATTCTACAATTTTCTTTTGTACGAGAAATGAATAATATCCACTTGCCATTGCTCTCGACCTTTAGTCCCCGGTTTGGCATCGAAAAAATTTTCCACTTTCACTTTCTTATCTGTTATCGTTAGTACACCTTTTCAAAACGTTAATAAGTTTAATGATACATGGCTGCAGCGACTCCCGACGCAATATCTAGAAAAACGATCTCTTCGATTGTTAAATTGTTCATTTAATTTCATAGCTCATAAGTACTCTTTTTAATCAGCTCCTGTCAGTTCCGTGCAATAAAATCCCGGCCCCATGCAGCTAAAGTATCTCATAGTCGCCGCCCGCCGCATGCAACCCGTCAAATTTTGGCTCCGAGATAGCATCCAAAAAACAGGTGATGCAGCAACTTCGAGCACGATTCTTTTAAATGCATCCGCGATCATTCCTAGTCATCATCTTGCCTCGTTTATCGCAGGGCCATCAGCAATTTTGACTTTGATACTCAAATGCAACTTCAAATAATTTCACTTTCAGTCGCCGCGCTAACTAATCTCTAAGCCATAATCTCAATAAAACTTCTTTTAGAAATGAACGGGTCGTTCTTCCTCTCTTGTTTTCATTGTAATAGCTTGTCGACGGTTACTGTTGCGTAATTTTAGCTCCAGGATGTTCTTAAACGAAACATGCCTTTTGTGCAGCGTAAATAGCTTCCTTTGTTGATTAGAACTAGCTAGTTCAAAGGACTTAGAGATTCATTATCAACTGCGAGACCTTTCGGTCTTTTTGGATCAGTTGCTAGTGCATTACTCTTGACCGTGTTCAAGGATCTGCAGCTCACGACTTCACGTTTGAAAGACAATCTAATAACAGACATAAGTGGAAACTAGACAAAACTATAAAATATGCATCGTCTTCGTTCTATTTGCATAATTGGTATCTTCGCTATGAGGATATGAATATCTATCCTATAATTCGTTAAAATAAGTTTTCCCACCATTAGTGCGCAGCTTAGCTTTAATTAACGGTGTGCCTTCTGGTCTTAACGGAGGAACAACCTAGTTCTTATTGACATCACGTACTTTTTGAAAATGGCAAAATCGGTGTGCTTGCTCGTCGTATCGTTTCTGCCTACGCGGCAGATCAATTTGCTCAAAAAAGAAAGACGAAATGAACGAAGAGTTTTCTTCTTCAGTGTTATATATGGATTAACTCATATAAACTTTATGAGCCTGCGTATTGAAATGATAATGCAATCAGTTCAAGCTATTGTTCCAATAATAGCACCCGATGCTTGTGGTTGTTTATTGTTGTTGATAACGACAGAAAATAAGTTATGCAGTTGCACTATAAAATTAGATTGACAAATATGACTACTATTCAATATGCATTGCAATCGCATTACTAACAATAACGCCTATAATATAAGAGATTGTTCTCAACTGACAAGTTCGCATAATATAATCACTGAATTGTTTGGTTTAAATTAAGGATTTATCAAAATTCATCGAGATAAAGCAGCGCCTATGCCGCAACAAAGCACTTAATTTTCCCTTTACATAATGTAAACAGAGCTACAAAAATCTAAAAATGATCAGGAACGAGTTTTAAATTTAGTGGGGTACTGGATAAATACAAAGAGCACGTCGACATAGATATTCTAGATGCGAAATTGATGTAGAAAGTAAATCGCTAGAAAAGTGATTTAGATAATAAGCATTGCACCTTTTGTTCCTAGTTATTTACTTATGAAACAGGCACAGGTCCACCCATAAAGAAAAGTGAGATTGATCGTGCAGCGCAGGTACGATTAGAAATCCATCAAGAGCAGCGTTTCCATCAAAGTCAAGGTTGAATAAACAGTCGGATAACAATTGTAATAACGAACGCCGGCCAACAATGGCTCAACATTTCGCTCTGAAGCTGAGTAATATCCAACAAACTGAATGAGAGTAAAAACGTTCGAGTATTTTCATAACTGTATACAAAAATGATGTTAGAAAGTAAAGACACGAGTGGCGCAAGCATACGAAAATAAAACCAACATCAGATGATAACATAAATACTTGTGAGAAATTTACAATTCAAATGGGGAGCTGCAATATTAATAACGGCCGTGGCCGCTCAGAAAAGTGCATTACGCTCTTGAGTTAGTTTTTGAATCGACTTTCCCATTAACAATTATAACTTCGCATTCAAGAGGTTTGCTAATATTAGTTTTTCGACGCTACTATTTTCTTTCGGTTACCCATAAGGAAGTTATTTGAATTGTTAACAGGATAACAGGACGAAGACTATTCGCTATACAACGATACTTAATTACAAGGTGGTAAAAAATGACGGGCTGGGACCCGTTCGCTGTTTCTTAGAAGTTATTGCAAACAATGGGTCTGTACGTAATATTAACTACTCCGCGTATTTTCTAAGGAAGTAGTTACTGCAAATGTAATGAAAGAAAATACGATGAATTAGCTGTAAAACGCATCTTCCTCCTATTCGCTGTAATTATATGGATTTCTAAGTACTTTTATTTTCTATAAGTGGTTTGAGTCTGTATTTATTAACAATTTACCTATTGAGGCCGACCTAGTGTACGTTGTATGTAGTTATGGATTTCTCGTTAGCTTTCGATGAATCTAAGATATATTTACCAAATAGTCGCTGCCGCTGTTGATAGGTTGCTTGTGCTTAATATGCTGCCAGCACTAAATATGCCGCTCGTGCATAATAAGCTGCTAGTTCTTACTTTGCAGCAATGGTAATTTCTTGGAGAGAAACACATAAAAATGGTTTGTTTAATTAATCCAATTTTAATTTCGTTTACACAGGCTCATTTCTATTCTTCTTGTGTGCATGTGACGAGTCTATAAATGTCAAATAGAAACTCTTTAATGTCGCAATTGAAATTTCTCTGTTACTTTTGCAATAAGTTACAATTATTCCGAATGCGAAGAAGATCGTGGGAACTTGTTTGAATTTTGCAGCAAGAAAAGTTAGTTTATGGTTGGTGAATAATTGTAATTCTTGTTGAGGTTTTCATCAATGATTCATAGGGCTTTTAATTATCGACTCGCCGACATTTTCAGTTTTCTCTACGTGTACAAATTTTACTTCTTCGAACATGTAGTAAACTTATACGAAACATAGTCAATTTATTCTTTAATACGTAGCTAGAACTGTCGCACTGCAGTTCTGTTAGCTACACTCGCATTGTCAGGTTAAAGCATTCGTAGATCCGTCTGCCTTTGTGAATGAGTTAATCCCCTACAAAAATAATATAAAACATTGGCCAGTCTACCCTTTCGAGTAATCAAAAACTTGCCCATAAGGGATGCTCGGCTCAGACACGGGCATGCCTATTGAATGTTATGGAAATTGAATGGCGTAGCTTAAGAGTAAAGAAATTATCAGGGGATGATTAAGTGATGCAGTACATTCGATCTTGTGTATTTTGGGGCCCAATTGATTAAATGGGTCGGTGCATTCAGTTCTAAAATCGGTCGACGCTAGTGAGGTAGGTCAGTCACGCAGTGTGCGATAGGTCAGTCACATCAGTCGAGTATCAAGTCCGGGCAGAAGTCAGTGCACGCTATCTGTGTAATACACGTCTCTTATTATGTTACATTATATTGAGATAGGTCGAGCTGATTAGCTGTAATGAATTTATGTAGGTCACTTTATTTTCAAACAGATTTTTTCCAAATCGTTACGTTCGTTTCACACGAATGCAATTTATTTTTGATTGTGAGTATGCAGCAACTCACTTAGGTACCTAAGTTAGAGGTCATGCCGTATTTATTGGTGTATAGTAGAAATATACTAGTACCTAATTTATACTAGGTAGGTGATTCACTTTTCTGCTACTAATTGAAATATATGGTTATTACAACCCTTTAATGTGTGACCTCGTTTCCAGTCTAATGAAGGAGCATAAAATTCCTTGGAAACTAGGTTACAATACTTTCTGTAGGGTAATAAGAAGAGCAATTAGAAACGTCTCTGTTACATATGCCCAATTTTTACTTTTTGTTCTTGAAAACATGACTATCCAAAGATTTAGTTTTACAATTCTGACAAGCGAACTCATCGCTTATACTGCACTATCCCGTGGAAATTTTATACGATCTTTAAAAATCAGTATAAAGTTTCTGGAAATATCATTTAGATTTTTGGTTCGTTCATATTGTGTTCTATATATTTAAAACAAAAGTTTAAAATGCCGCAAAGTTTAATACAAAATCATTTCATAGCAGTTCATTACAGAAAACTAATTATTGTAGCAGATGGCTATCTCGCTAAAATTATCGCTTCAACTAAACAGTTCATATTAGCACCATTTTTCTGCTAAAGAGAAATCTAAAATTAAATTTTCAGACAATTAACTTGACTTTCAATAAAAATTTGAGTTTGTACTAATATTTCCCTATTTACTTCTTTATAAACTAATTGGGGTGTGCAACTACTTAAAATAAAAAAGTATGTTTTCATACTGTTTTATGAAGATACTTTGCAGCTGTTTAACTGTTCTATCCAAGTCAAGCCGGGATACTATATTTACCAATATCCTGCCTGTTTTGAAAATGCTTGGTTCTTTTTCTAATGCATTGCAGTTAAAAACTTAAATGCAGATTTATCATTCTATTATAAATTCTTTGTAGTGGTTTTAATATGAATAATCAAGAAGGAAATAAGAACACATTGTGGAATGTTGATCAATGACAATTAATTCTTCTGCAAATCGAAATATACTAGAATATACATAAAGATTCTATCATCCTTTAAATCAAAATGTACCAACATATGTTGATTATATGTATCGTATTTTGTCGAAGGATTCTAATATTTGTTTTGCGACATTATTTTTTGGTGTTTCAGTCCAACTTTCTTTATCTAGAGAATGTTTGCTTAGAGAACTAATTAGTCGTTACTCAGTATTTTGTATATTTTAATTAAAACGAGAAGAAGCTCTAAAAGTTAGATTTTCACTAGTTCTGATTTGTTGATTTTGAGACAGTGTTTTAGATAAAGCTCTAACGATACAGTGTTATGGCACACATAAAAAAGTATTAAATTTACAAACTACTTAATTAGACCATACATCCTTTAGACATATTTGAACTGAAATGATATTTGCTACTCATTTAGTGAGCATATATGTAGGGTTTAATACAAGCTTTAAAGGATTTGCAGCTATATTATAATCGAACATGACGTTTCAATTCTTTAAAAATCAAATTCAGTTTTAGTTGCATTTAATATTGCAATAAAACAATGTGACACACATTCTATACACTAAATATACAGGATATACTATTTTCAATTCATCTTATTTTTAGTACCACTCTTTTAATTAAAATTACAGACTTTTGTAATGGAAATTTAATAATACTGCTGTGCAAGTAAAAATGTAGTATCCTACAAAAGTACAAACGTTGACTCGTCATTAAATTAATATTTTAATTTTATCTTTTACAGTCTTCTGGGTACTAAACTATAAAAATCCATATAAAACCGTCAAGACAATTCTTGGGAATCTTGCTAGCCAAAGTATACCATTTCTTTCGAAGTGTTTGGAATATCTAATATGAGTACTTGTTACATTGAACAGTTATATGTATTTCAAGTTTATATATTATTTTTTTATTTTTGCAGCAATTTTAAGTGCCTACAATGTAGAAGTTCAATTCACACAAACAATTTAGCAACATATATTGAATGTATTTTAATTGTCACATTTTATTTATCAGTTTCAGGGTGGCTGCAATAGAAGGGCAAGTAAAAAGCACTTTCTATAATTGACTTAACAAAAATGTTATATCCATTATTCGAATTTTTAAGCCTTAACTGTATGGGATAAAACTAATTTCTAGCATTTATCAAAAATTGGCAAAAAGACAAACGCTAACATAGCACTAAAAAGTGTCAGATAAAAATAATCTTCAATGATAAGTTTTATGTATATTGGAAGGTAGGAGATCTAATTCAAAGAAATTTTCGTTAACATTATTTGATAGCTTTCTCTACCTATATTTAACCGTAGTTTTACTTCCCTTCATTTATCATTAGTCTTTTCTGCATTAAACAGTTTCTGATTATTGCAATAAATTAATTTCTAGCATTTATCGAGAATTGGCAACAAGACAAACAGAGCATTAAAAAGAGTCAGCAAAAATAACCTTCAATGATTTTTTATGTATATTGGAAGATAGGAGATCTAATTCAAAGAAATTTTTGTTAACATTATTTGATAGCTTTCTTTACCTATATTTAACCGTAGTTTTATTTTCCTCGATATTGTACTAACGTGTACATGTATTTATTATCCTAGGCGGGGCTGCAGTCTTTTCTGAATTAAATGGTTTCTAACTATTGCCATAAATCCAATTTCCAGCATTATCGAAAAAGGGCAAAAATACAAACGCTAACAGAGCAATAAAAAGAGTCGGAAAAAATAACCTTCAATGATGTTTTATATCTATAGAAAGATAGATGATCTAATTCAAAGTAAGCTTAGTAAACATTATTTGATAGCTTTCTCTACTTATATTTAACCGTAGTTTTATTTTCCTCTATATTGTACTGACGTGTACATGTATTTATTACCTTTGACGGGGTTGCAGTTGCAATAGTGCTTATCATTAGTCTTATCTTAGTTAAATGGTTTCTGATTATTGCCATAAAACTAATTTCCTGCATTTATCGAAAATGGGCAAAAAGGCAAACCCTAACAGAGCATTAAAAAGTGTCAGAAAAAATATCCTTCAACGATAAGTTTTATATATATTGGAAGATAGAAGATCTGATTCAAAGTAATCTTAGCTCACATTATTTAATATCTTCCTCTACCTATAGTTTTAACCGCAGTTAAATACATTCCTTTCTTATTTCCCTCAATATTATTCTGACGTGTATATGTATTTATTACCCTTGAAGAGGTAACACTTGCAATTGTGCTTATTAGTCTTTTCTGAATTAAACGGTTTCTGAGTTAGTTATATGAATGACTACAAGAGACCTGTTTCTACTAGCAAGATGCCATTTCTCATATTTCAACCAAAAAGATTGCCTGCTAAGGCAATAGGTCTAAAAATATAATGAATATTAGCTATCGTATAAATAAAGCTATGTAAAGATATTAAAGTATATAGCTTAATGACCGACTGTATAATGAAAATATTTTCATAAGCAATGAAACGAAAAACGAAAGATAAAATAAATGCTGCTTCATTAGCAATTCAGTAGTTTGCAGACGTTAAAAGTTGGATTAAAGTTAAACCATGGTCACTTCTAATCAAACAAGTTAGATGAAAACTAATTTACGCTGGGTTGACGCACTGGATAATATGCTTTTGTGCAATACTTACCATCCTCGATCAATGAAAATAGTCGTTGCGATGCAATCCAATGCTGATTTTCCTAGCTTTATTGAGCAAATGTTTTTTAAGTATATAATATATAACAGTATATATTTATTTTAATAGTTTCATTACATAATTCATAAAAATAAATTAAATTTACTTACTCTGCTTGCCGATAAAAGCTGCATAAATGTGCAAGTTACAATAAAAGTTTTCAGTTTGAGTCCACTGCATGCACTATTCAGTGAAAGGCCCTTAGAAAACTGCGAAAAAGTTCTAAATGTCAACACGTATTGGTAAATAATTCATGGGGCGCATATTGTATTTGCATGGAATTTGATTAATAGATTTCAACGCTCTCTTATGCAACTCATTAGGTACTGCTGTGTATTGGCATTTGAATTAATGCGTTTGGCTTATATTCTGCAAGCTCGTTTGATATTTGTCTTTTCATATAATATTATTTATTCGATCACAATACCAACGTTTCAATAGCGGCCGTAATTGCCCAACGCAGCCTTTTCAGAAAAATCCAGGCAGACCATTACTGCCTGCTTAAACATCACTCGACTTTCGTAATAAATTATGTGTATTTTACAGATTGGTTACCCAATACTCAATTATTATAACTTTATAGTCCATGAGATTAAGATAAATGAGCTTATAACAAGGTTCTAACAACAATATTGTGACATTCAAGAATGGGTACGCACATTTTCATGTAAATCACCCATACCCGCTAAATTGGTTGATAGGCATAAGGCATAAGCATTCCTAGTACTTTGCACAACCTCTTTGGGTCTACTTTATCGCTACACGATGTACCTTCCTACATCCCAACATATTTTCAAGCCCAAAACATTTTAACCAGGACGAACGTTACTCAGACTTAACACAGTCATATATCTAACTGCAAAGTTGTTGCAACACTATACATATATGATTCTGTTTGCACTAGGATCTGGTAGTTTGAGGTAAGAATTTATTGGTCGATATAAAACACCTTCGACAGAGCTTTCGTCTGTTCGGAAACCCGATTTTCCCCGTAAACATTAAATTTATTACGTCACTTAATTAATTCCAACTGCTGTTTAACAAGGTTTATCCGTGCGTAGGATTAAGTTACTACACATTCGCTAACAGATACGTGCATATAACTAAACAAAGATGCATAAACACGCACATATACATACACACACAATAATTGAGTACTCTACTAGGTATCGACGGCTGTGATTTATATAGGTGGATAAATACTTTCGATTCAATTTAAACTTTTCTTATTTTGGTTTGTGGTAATTGACTGGAATTGATTTTGCCGGTGAACGAAATGATTATCGCTCAATATATTAATAAAACAGGAGCAATGCATTCAATTCGTTTTCTAAAATCAAAGAAGATAAAATCATTTCGTAGCAAGAATAGCGCATGGTTAGTACTGCAGTAAAAAAACCTAAAATTAGAAATAGATTGAAGCAGGTAGTATCGTATTCTCATGAGCATTACGCAAATAATCTAGGATAGTTGTAAAGCAATCGAATTAGTTAATTCAAGCGCAAGAGTAGTAAACATGCGTTGGATGTTTGATGGTTTTCAAACGGTAATTTGACAAGATATCGAATATTGCGGTTTGAAATGAAGCAACTGAGAGTTTATTGCCAAATCAAATTAAAAATTTACATGTCTTATAAATAGTAGGAAGAAAAATAAGTTACACTTCAAGTTATGGTAGATCTTACTACACTACATTAAATTTAAAAATGTTAACATGGCTCTGCAATGCAACAAGTCAAGCAAACTGTCGAAACAGCCCGTTATACACCTCATTCAGTCCAATCATAAATTGCCCCGAAATCGTTTCATTAATTGAAACTATTAATTAACGAATCTTTCGCCCGCAATAAATAATCTTCCAAATTTAGAGGTGCCATTTATGTGGATATAAATAAACAAAGCTTTGCATTTTGAAGTGCGTCAGCCCAGCCGCTCGGATTTTTCCGAATCCCAAGTATGGTAGGCATTAAACCCGAAATTAGCATAATTGGTGGTCATAAAATTTACGAGTTCCCATTCTTGAATGGATCAAAATCAAACATTAAAATAAAAACAAAAGACCCCGTTTAATTAGGATTTATCGCTGGCACTTCGCTTGGAGTGCAACAGTGTGTTGGGTGCATGTCCTAAATACATACGAAAACATTTCCATGAAAAAAGGAAACACATACACCACACGTACTCATAACAGCTTAATAAATTATATAACAAATATGCAACGACGCCAACGTGATTTGTAATTTCGAATTTATTATTATTGGCCGATTTAAATAAGAGGCAAGTTCGCGGGCCCACGCATTTGAATAACTGTACTATGTGTGTGTTTCTGTTTCGTTATATTTATTTACAAGTGTTTATCCATTGAGTGGGTAAGATGAAGCCTAGGATGAAGAGTACTTTCGCTGGTACTCTCGACGCTGTTAAGTATGCGAGGAACGTTTGTTTAGAATATTAGTGAAATGAAAAATTGCTTTCGTTAAATTCTTCTTGCCATAATTACTGCTGACCGAAATCATCGTTCCAAGGTCAATTAATGACTAGGTTGGCTTCCTGTTGATTACCTACTAATTTCAACATAACTGTTAATGGCTATATTAGATGAGAAAAATTAATTTAATTTAAGAAGGCGATAATGTACTAAATTAGTTTAATATCTGCGTTTCATCACAGATTAATCGTCGTCCATAATTTAGCCGGACATACGAAATATAATTTTCATTTAAATTTTTATCTGTTATATAATTATGTTTTATTAGGCTTGCGTTTGCATTTCATAAATAAATTGGAATATTTGAATATACACTTCGGCTACGTGTGCCATTCTCGATTGAATTTTCTTACACATTTTTTTACGCGAAGTCATTTGAATACTAATTTTTCTAATCTGTTACATCAATTACATAAGCTACTTTTAATATCTATTTAAAGAGTGATTAAAAATATTCATTAATATTGTCAGGAGGTTAAAGCAAAGAAAAAGTTGTCTATCAATTACCACGTCAAAAAATCTGCTAATTACACCTTCCATACACATGCAGTTAAAGTAATTAATGGGCTTGATATACTGATAGCGATCTTGCATATATTGAAACAGATTCTATTAAAACTAATGCACGCTATTGCTGCGAAATGCTTCTTGGACAAAGTCCAAGTTTTTCGCAAGGTGTTAAAAAAATCTGATTAATCGTTTTATAGTTTGATTCCATTCTAATATATCTAAAAAATTTTAAGTGATCATTTAAAAAATTTGGTTTGAGTATCTCAAAATCAAATATTATTTGCACCACGATCAACATATTTTATTTGTAATAAGCGTAGTTTCAACCTAGGTTGATTTATTTTAATCATAATTGTAGTCAAAAATGTGTTTTTGTTTGCTCGTGTACTTGGCTTTGTTTATGTAGATTAAATCTAGACCTTCCATTAACGTTCTTTTACAGAGCATTTACTTACTTTTTAGTTTTTCAAGACTGTGCATCTATAAGAAAACGAGCAATGAAGGAAATTTAAGTACAAATTTTTTGAGTATCAAGGTAAATCTAGGGAGTTAAGCTAAAGAACTTAAAGTACTGAAAATTATTTAAGTACCCATTAAGTTATGATGTGAATAAAACACTACGAAACAAACGTATTGAGCTAAAAATGTATTGCTTGGTTGTAGAACATGCAGAGACATTCGGACAGTTTTGCTAAGTTTTCTCAAGAAAATAACTGAAATTTTTAATGAAATCTTTCGTAACGACAAAGTTTGTCTTATAATAAAAAATGTTGAAGGCTTTGAGCCAAAACTAAAGCCTTTTCATTCCTTATTTGAGAAGCCTCCCCGAAACGATAGGCTTTGCTCTACAATCACTTCATAAAGAGCATGGAAAATGGAACGGTAGCAGTAAATGACGGCATAACTTCTGAACTACTAAAACTAACCCTGGATTACCTGGCAACACTATTCACCGAATGCTTAAAGGAAAAGAAAATCCCTAACCACTGGAACAAAGTTACCATAATCCTAATCCACCAGAAAGGTAGCAAAGAAGACATCAAAAATAATCGCCTCATTAGTCTCTTACCAGTAGTATATAAAATTCTCACAAAGATAATTAACAACCGGATTCAATCTACACTAAGTTCTGCACAACCAAGAAAACAAGTTGGATTCCGAAAGGGCTTCAGCACAATGGATCACATCCAAACACTCAAAGAAGTGATCAGCAGAAACAATGAATACACATTACCATTGTCATTAGCATTCGTTGACTTCGAGAAAGCATTGGACTTGGTAATACTACAAGCAATAACAAATGCCCTAATAGAACAAGGTGTAGACAAAACATATATACAATTACTGAATAACATTAACAAAGAGGCTAAAGCGGCTGCTAAACTCATTAAAGAAACTAGTGAATTCTCTGTACGTAAAGGAGTAAGACAGGGAGACTCAATATCCCCCAGTCTATTAACAGCTACCCTGGAACATGCGTTCAGAAGGTTAAACTGGGACAGCTACGGATTATGTATAAACGAAGAACGCCTCAACAACCTTCGCTTCGCCGAAGACATAGTCCTAATAGCAAATGACCTCACCAATCTCCAAACAATAATAAACGAACTAGCTTTGGTCAGTCGTGAAGTAGGTTTACAGATGAAAATCTCTAAGACGAAGATGATGTTCAACGAACTCATAAATAAAACACACATTGCCACTGAGGGTACCACCTAAGAAACAATTGACGAATACATATATCTCGATCAACTAATAAATATATCAGGATCCCTACTTCCAGAAATTAATAGAAGAACTAAACTTGCATGGAGAGCATTTGGACGAAACATTCAAGTCCAAAATGCCCCTCCACTTAAAGAGCAGAACATTCGAGCAATATCTCCTTCCAGTGCTAACTTACGGTTGCGAAACCTGGACTCTTAATGCAACCGTTACAAATAAGTTAGCCACTACCCAAAGATCAATGCTAGGCATTACAAAGAGAGATCGGAAATGAAACACATGGATTAGAGATAAAACCAAAGTAACAGACATAATCCAAAGAGTCAAATCACTGAAATGGCAATGGGCGGGACACATAGCAAGAAGAACAGACAATAGATGGACATCAAGAACAATATAATGGTATCCCAGGGGTATTAAGAAGCCCAGAAAACGACCCAAAGACAGATGGGACCGAGACATCAGGAGACTTGCAGGAACAACCTGGTTCAGGCTAGCCGGAGACCGCAATAAATGGAAATTGCTGGAACAAGAATACATACGGCAAGTGGTAGGGATAACCACGTTAAAAAAAAGCACTAAGACGTCCCCTCTTCAGAAGAAGTAGAAGTACGTGAACAAAATTGTGTTTAAAATTAATAATAATAACTACTTAATTAAGTAAGGAGGCCTCACCTTGAAATACAGGTTGATATGGCTGAAATGATGATGATGACGATGATATAGAACATTTTATTTTGATCATCTTTCTTCCTTATAGTTTACTCTGTTGGAACCAATATTTCATAGGAATTTTATACAAAATACAAAATGTACAAAATGTAGGTTTTAGAAATCACAAATCACAGAATACTAACGTAAATCTTTGTTAATAGAAATTCAAAGAATTAAGTGGGGAAAGTGCTTATCAAATTCACCTATCCAAGCCCCAACTAATGGCAAATTTCCTGAACGATCAGGCAAAATCCACTATGTTTTGCATATCTGCAGATTGTTGAACACAGAAAAACTGTTGCAAGTCCCCTTAATTAGCGTCGAAGCAATTCTTCGAAGATGCTCTACCAACTTGTTCATACATATGCAAATCCTCTGATTTAGCGGTGTTGAGCAAAAACACAATTTATGTACATCATAATTGGTACTACTGACAAGCCAGATATAAACTTTTTAATGGATGTCACTTCATCGGGACACGTGTTTATCTAAACGAAGGAAGGTGTGGGCTGGTTAACTCGACTACCTGTTGCAGATAATGGCGAACAAGTATGCTGTAAATCTCTGCCACTAAAACCCTACCTTCGAACATGAGTTCACCTGGCATGGTCGGTACTTCCTTAGTGTTTATTAATCATAAATTTTAAGAAGTCGATACTATCTATTCGCTCGGTGAACGACCTAAATAAGCAAAATTTTGACAGGTGCTTTTTCACTTATCTCCGATCTATTGCGTAAAGTGACCTATTAAGACCTAATGCGGTAAAAGACCACACCGATCGACTGACAAAATCATCTCTTGTAGCCTTACGTTTACAGTATGTGCTTAACAGTTTCATGTTGCTATTTGAAGTACTGTTTTAAAAGTATCATCAGAAGCTTTTGATTGGTTAGTGGGTGTTTATGTGAACTAAAAGAAGAAACAGCGAGACTTTTGAAACTTAGAGTGTAAACATTAATCAGGACGAATGTGAATTTCGTGAGAGCAAATCATTCTTTTGCAATTAAGACGTCGCAAAAAATATATCGAAATCGATACACAATTTAAGAAAAAATCTGTGAGAAATAATACATCTGTTTCAGGGTGGATAATTAATCTAACTTGTTTGATCCATTAAGAATATGTGCACAGTCATACCGCAACCATATATTTCCATCGCGCACTTTTGTTGCAGACCGATAAAAATTAAACCTTTCGAAATTAAAATCGGAGAGAGTAATTTCTCTTAAATTAATTACGTTAAGAGCCTGCAGCTTTAAATTAATTTCACGCCCAGTTCTGTTCAACACAATGTTCAAGGAGGAAATGCATTTATGCATATGTGAAGTTGATATCAAACCGTTTCCATGCTGTGTAAAACCAATAAATGGAAATTTTAATTTAATTTATGCAAAACGAAATTTATTGCAAGATTGTATTGTAATTAGCCATTAATGTCAGTTCAGATTGGTAATTAAACATGCAAATTATTAACCGTTTAAATGGTAATGAAAATAGTATATAATCGAGAAAAGATGTTTTATTGTCAGTAAAATGGATTGTTATGGTGTTTCTATTATTGCCTCAATTTGTAAATGAGCTGCAATAAACGATTCGTTATAAATGTTAAGTAACCTTATGGCGCTGATAGCCTAGATTTTTTAATGCTTATCTCGTGATTTTTACACAACCCGCAGTTTGCAAAAGCGGCAGCGACATGAAGTGAATTGAAAATGAAACAATGATTTGTATATGACCAGCTGTTCGTTTTATAAACAATTTTTTTTGCAAAATTCGTGCTCGAGGTTTCCTCATTTCTATGTCAGAACCGCGCTCGCTGCCTTTGAACAAAATCTGAATTACCTCATATGGTAATGTGGCATTTCAGTTTCCGGGAGAAGAGAAAACCCCAAGCGACTTGAGTGAGTGTCGTGAGGGCCAGCAGCTAAACATTTCGCAGAGAACAACGTCTTTCCATTGCAGTTCCTTCTATTATCGCTGGCAAACTGATCTACTTCGCTTTGCTTTTTAGCCATCATTTCCCATGATTTATTATCAACTGGACAACTTGATTGATTCTGTGTGGGATTACAGCGATTAGCTGAAACACTTTCCAGCGACGTCTTCGCTAACTCAATTAAAATAGCAGTCCAGATATGAACGCAATTTTTATTTCACTAATGTTGATATTAATAGACTTGAGTGCGTACCTTTCTTTCCTAATGCAAGTAAAAATGAGACTGGTCCAGATTAAAGCGATTCTAGATTATACGGCGCGGCGTGACAACAGCAGGATATTTTTAACAAGGTCAATCTTGCGCTAGTAATCTTATTTGATTTTTTGTGGCTATGCAAAATGGAGTCTGTGGATGAAACAATTAATTTGATGGGTATTAGCGTGAGGAAACTAGCGCCATTAATCATGGAAGAAGGTAGTTGAAATTCTACTGGATCGCCGACAAGTGGTTCCTTTGAATGCTGAAGTGATGATAAAGTGGCTTTTGATAAAACAAAAAGGCTTATACTTTGAACGATCAATCTTGACTAGCACTTGGAAAATGCGTGCTACGATTGATATATGTTCGCCATAATTTCTTAAGTAGTAAATTTGTTCTATTCTAATTGTTCTACATTCAGCAGGCATTAAAATTGGTTACCGAAATTGACTGGCTACTATAAACAGGTGCGTTCTACTTCGTACAAGTTTTTTCGTTAATGTGCCGACAAGTGTTTGTGATTTGTAAAGTTTTATGGTTTGTTCTGCCTTTGATGCAGAACTGCTCCGACTAGGTTTCTATTCTGGAAAACTATTATTTTGCTTTTCAGTTGAAATTTGCACTCTCATATTTTGAAAGAGTATATTGATATAAATTTTATGATTAACAAAAATGCACACACAAGTGCTTTTGCATTTCTGGCTAAAGTTGGCAAGAATTGACGATAGACTTAGTATAAACGAATATATTTGTTTGAACTTAGCAAATGCATTGTTTGCCAAAATAATTGGTAATTTCCCAGAAGTATTACTTAGAAATTGGAAGAAGTAAAAACCCTTGCATTCCCTTACTGCAATCATTAGAAAGAAAATATTTTACCTTGAAGATTGTTTTAACTTCCATATTAGCTATGACTTTTGTTTTAATATCACAGATAACTGTAAAGTAAAATCGGTTAACAAGTCTAATACGATTGTGTGCTTCAGTATTATAGCCAAAATTTGCAGCTGTAAGTGATACTGCAACTAAGCATAAGTGTAAGGAAAACTATTCTTTAAAATTTTCAATATTTAGGCATTATTTTGTTCTGTGAAAAGACAATTTCAACAAACTCTAAAATTAAATGAAGATTTTCTATAAGAATATCGGTAACAATTGGACATTATCATAGACCAAAAGGCAAATTATTAAAATAAGTTTTGAGGAAGAAGATATCAATGAAAGTAAATCCAGAGAACAATACTGACACTTTCCACAAAAATGCAACTGTGCATCAAATTGCCTTAATTTTCTATTTACATAAACTGATTGCACATTTACCCTGATAATAAACTTTTTGTTTGGGCAATTGTTACTAATCGTAACCTATTAACAATAAAAGCCCAGAAAAACATAGTTTTAAACATTACATTATCAGGACTCTTAAATAAAACATTTTTGAGGGTCTTATAGTCGTTTTATTGGAGACAAAAAATCCGTTTTTTATTTTGGCTTAATTCAATACCCACCCAGCTATATTTTGACTAATTAGAAGTTTTACTTTTTAAGTGATTTTGGGGTCAAAAATAAACTTGTTTTTAATAAGAGTAAATACACACGAAGTAGAAAGTTTGTTAAAACATGAACAAAGAACCCTTAGCCCAAAACTTTTTCACTATTGAATTTATAATCTACCTTTAAATGTAAACGAAACAACACAATTTGCCACTCAACTTGCCCACATAATTCGAAATGTTAAAAATAATCTATTCGAGTGATTTAGAGATGCAACGTAGAAAGGTGTGCTGATATATGTTTAGATAGAGCTACAGTCTGAAGCTATTTTTAGAGTGGACTATACTTCTATACATTAACTATAAATTAAATGTAAATAAACACTTCGCTAAACCATTTATGGCACGCAAATTAACAAGACAAAACTTATTAAGGACCCACTTAGGACCCAAACAAGCCCGCATGCGACTAAAAATAACTCACCTAATTTCGTTGACTCCTTTTCCTCTTCTTCGTCACTGTCTATATGCGGAATGGACCCGGCAAACTCGAACATCGGACTTGTTTGTATACAAGAGTCTTTTTTGCGGACCGGTGCCACTTCAGGAGGCAATCCACAAGTACACGTGCACGAACAAGCAGCGCACTCTATCGTCTCCTGCCTGTCCAACGGTATGTACTCTAGACAGTCTGGACAAGGGAACGTCAGGTCGTCCAAAGGAACCCTTTCGATAGCATGTTCTATAGACACCAGTAAATTCTGCAACAATCCTGGCAGCTCCATGCTGTCTACTTCCTCATCTGAACTGGTTTCCAAATCCATACTAAGCGTAAGTGATGAACACATAATTTCGTCTTGACTTTGGACCGGATTTTTAAATGCAGCTACTGTTTGGCAGTGTATGTCCCCTACTTGTCTCCAGATTAAAGCTACTTCTAACCCTGGTGAGCTTCTCGTTCGTAAGCACAGATAACAATCTCTATTACGTACTAGTGTCGGAGATAATGGTCCCAGATGTATGATGACTCCTGATGACCCCAGGCATAAAGGCCAGCCTTTTGGAACGCATAGGTTTAGGACGTTTTTGTTCTGCAACAGAAAAAAAAATGTTAATACTTTCGATAGTTTTGCTGCAGTATTGAAACTGTGTTAGCTAGATCTACTAGGCGGAAGACTAACGAGGCTACCCAAAACGGGAATGAATTTAAGGGTCTTGCGTCTGGTTAGTAATGAGTAAGCATTACAAAACACAACCTAAACTAATTAAGATTGTCTTTGTCCATTTTCAGAGGTTCAGCCAACAGGTGTTCATGCTCTTAAATCAGAAATCGATGACTTTCTTCAATGTATACAATCATGAATGGAAGTGCCCAAGTAAAAAGTCCCGTAAGTTGGTATTGTCCGCGCGGTCACAATCGCAGTTCTTATTTTTACGGCAAGAGAAATTGACCATTAACCTTATTAAGTTGCAATTATCTAGCGTTCGTATCATCACTCGTCTGCGTTATTTTTAATTCAAGCAAAAGTCGTACGGCTAAATTCGTACTTAGCAATTAGCCATTTTTTGCGAGGGCTATCTGTGTAATTTTTAATGTTGCACTTATTTACTTTGACATCCTGCGGAATCTCAAGAATGAACATCGACCACTTTTTTATTATTCGTTTCATTTCGACTAATTGGCGGTTTCAATTTCGTCGATCTGGATCTTAATATTTTAATAAGGAGTTTGCTTGTTAAAAATGAAAATTTCGTCGTCCATTAAATATTAGTTTTACTGAGAGTTTTTACTTTCGTTGGCTCGGGTACGTAATTTGGAGTAAGAAAGTTTTAAATATATGGAGATATGTCATTTCGGAAATCTAATTGCTACGTGGACTCTAGTGAGTTTGCATTAATTAAAAATCGGTGATTGTTTCTACTAATCAATTAGTGCGGCTAGATGTCGGCAAAGGCGCAGCACTAATGGACCTCACAATAAAAAATACAACATTTAATTTAGCCATGAGAAATTCAATCCTTAATTAATAAACCCTGTGTTTAACAACGCCATTTGTTCCACCTGAGAGTTTCAATCGAATATATAATTGATATTTAGACTTGTTTAGAAGATTTCTTTTCTACTTCTTTCAGCTGCGAAAACTTGGAGCATTCAGTTAGAATGTATATCTGCTTGAAAGAATTGAAGTGTATATGACTTCCTTATTAGAAACAAAGCAGCTGCTGTTTGTGTAGATTAAATTAGTTTATTGCAAGCTAAATAAACGGCTATTTGCTGGTGTAGTTGCATTCAGTAGAATGCAATGGCAAATTTATGACATAGGTTTATACCTGGTAATTACCACGTCCGGTACTAATTGATAGTACTAAATGGGAATTATTTAGTAATATTGATAATTATACTTCCTCATAAAAGGATAGAATGAAGGTATTTGTGCCGCGTGCTACAATATTCTGCCCCGCATTTCAATGAGATGCAGATGGATTGAAATAAATCGTTTGTATACTTTATGAAAATATAATGCATTTGTATCGAAGGAAAGTTCAAAGAGCTTATTAAGAGTAATTTTGTGTGCTAGAAATAGAAGATCAGATGTTTCACGTAATCCAAGAACCCTCGCTGGCATTTCTTTGGCATGTAACTAAAATTTAAAACTTGCTGCCAAACTGCAAACCTGTTCTTACATATTACAATCAAATTGTCTTTCCTAGCCAAAATCGGTACAAACAATCTAGAAACTACTTTAATTTTCTTTTACAAATATATGAATATTTAATTTTAAATAATTGATTGGGTGTTTTTGCTGCCATCGGTCAGTATCTGCATTATATGGTTTTGATTTTCTATTGCTCTTCGTTGTACCGTAAGAAGTTTAGCTTTACACCATTGATCTTCTCACCCTCATATTTGAACTGAACTGTAAAAGTATTCTAATAGACTATTCTGCATATACTTTAAATAAAATGGGAGTGAGAAAGCCTCCTACGAGTACTCTGAGTTCTTATTTGATATTTTTTTCTTCAAATTGTACAATTCTATTATAATTCCAGTCCATATTATGCATGATCGTGATATCTCTTGCATTCGGGCCTACTACAGCGAGGTGTTTTACTAGATTATTGTATTTTATACATTCAGAAGCATTTCGATTATCTATGAATTCTACCACAGGCTTTCTAGGCTTCAAAATATCTTCTTATCATTAAAAGTAGGTGAAACTTTGATTCTCTAATACCTACTATTTTTTAAGTCCATACAGAGAAGGGCTTATCTATTCGTCACATTTTGTCATTCAGTTGTATGCTAGTTTTATTGCTTTGGAATGGTTGATTGAATTTAAGGAACTTACAGAAAACTTATTAATACCACAATTGATTGTACAAATAAAGGAAAACTATTTTACAAAAGTTTAGAAGGCATATTTAAGTTGTATAGTTGGAGTAGCATTTTGTACTCTTTTAAATTATTACAATAATAGAGTTTTATAATAAATTGTAAATCAATAAATTTGATACTTTAATAAGTATGAAAGTAACATATTAACTACTAAATTAAAAATATTAAAAATGTGGATACAAACATCTATTTTATATTATTAATATTAAATCATTAATATAAAATTAAGATAAATTAAAAGTTCTTCAATTTATTTTAGAATTCATACAGTACTGGCTTTTAGAAGTAGTGATACAATGTTCCTAGCTGTTAATAAAATATATATAAAGAAATTATCTTTACAATTTGGCTTTCCTGCAACCATATAGCAAATTATAAATAGAACATGACGCTACTAAATAATAATATACTTCTAGTACGTCCATTAATAATCACTATATGAACAATATATTAAGGTGAAGTACACAGTAATTTTTGTAAAAATGTCTAAGAAAATAATACTTAATTTTCTTATATCCACTAGTGAATCATTTATGATTGTTGCTAAAGACTCAGACTTCTTTATAGATGATAGTACAATACATTAACTAGCTGCGTAACAAAGATTCAAATTGTACATTTTTTTAAAGGAAGATCAAGTGCAGCAGCTTAATTATAAGGTAAAAACATTAATTTATCAGTACATTTTTAAGCAGCTCAATAAGCCTAAAATTGTCAAGGCGAAGCCTTATATTTAAAACATGCCTTTACCAGGTGGGTAAGTTTAAAATGTCGTTTTGTTGCTAAATTTAGGCCACAAAAGCAAGAGTTTTTCCTATCGGGTTATAACTGGCGATAAAAAGTGGATGTATATTGAGAATTCCAAACGTAAGAAATTAAGGGGAACGCTAGGACCAACATCAAGTATAAAACCAGATCGTTTTGGGAGAAGACAATGCTGTGTGTATTGTGGGATTAGAAGGGAGTAGTGTACTAAGAGCTTCTTAAATCTGGCGAAACAATCCGTTACCGATCACAAATGATCAATTTAAACCACGCATTGATCGAAAAATGCCCATAATGGGCTCGAAGACCATGCAAAGTCGTTCTGCAGCATGATAGCGCTCCTGCACATTCTGTCAAAGTGGTCAAAGAAATGATTTCTTCACTTGGTTGGGAGCTCCTACCCCACCCGCCGAATTCGCCAGATTTGGCGCCTTTTCACTATCACCTGTTCTCGTTGATGGGACACGCACTGACTGAGCAACACTTTTGGAATGGTATCCATAAATTGCCCGAGAGATGGATAAAATGTGTAAAAAGCGAGGGCCAGCACCATGAATAAAAAAGGTTTGACCATTGTTCTTTCATAATTGCTAATTTATATAAAAAACGACATTTTAAACTTGCGCACCTGGTAAACTTTAATAAATAGGTTTTTCGATATGAGGATAAAGAAGTTTCCTTGCTTCCAAAATTATAGGATTTTACAAAATTTTGTTATTTACTATTTTGTAGACTAATGGTATGTAGTAAATATATACCGTAAATCAAACAGTATATTGAATGCTCAAGCCAGGAATGAGTACTTGATATAAAAAATTAGTGTTTTGTACTAGTGTTGTAAAACGTAAAGCCAATTAATAGATTTGGCTCAGTTCACGAACAAACCAAACAAATGTATATACTAGACGAATTTAAACCAAACATTTTACAAAATATTTAACGATTTAGCAGTTAATGCCATAAAAACAACCATTTAACTGTTAGTTCTTTCAAATAGATAATCCATAACCAAGCACAAAAGCATTTATGACACGATAATACCATATTGAACTAAACATAAATAAAATACCTAATTTCCATATTTAAAAAAGTTCACGCATCCATAATAGGAACTAACCGAGATGTATATAATCAATTTCGATCTGGCCTTATTTCGATTGGGTCAAAACATTAGATACATCTGTGTAATCGATCATCGTTATGTTAATTTTTTATAACCACATATTGGCGATGTAGCAGCACCGCCCACTAATAAATATACTTAAAAAGTAGTTTATATAACAATTTACGGAAGTTTACGTAAAAAATTACGGAACTGACCTTGAAATGGGTTCGAAATAATTTCATTATAATGAAGAATGGTCTGCGAACGTGGCCAGCACGCGGAAAAAATTAGAAACAATTAACGCGGCCGGTGTGTATCAGTTTCATCTCAGAATTTCACTCAATTCAAAAGTTAATGCCCAGTGGGATCGGATGGAAAAAATTATCGGATTGAGCAGACTGCCTTCGGTCAATGAATGTTACATTTTTGTATCGAGGTTAGGGAACTACCTTGCAGCTATACGCAACCGTGTTTTACCAAAATCGCATTCGAAGTGAACGACTCCGTGAACAGTGAATAATGGCGACCTTGACATCGAGCAACCTGTGCAATGGAACCGGCGAGGCTGGTGTCATGATGTTGAAACGAAAAGTTCAAACTGAAGTGCCTGTTAAAAAGTGTTAAGCTTCTCTGCAGATTGATTTTAATTTGACTTCCTTACATAAACGAAACAACTCAAAACTATACAAATATACCATGCCTGCCACGAGCTTCATGGATTGTCTGTTATCCTCGAGCTCGAATCGGATGCAGAGAAGTATTTTTATCACATCTTTTAATATCACTGAAAACAAATTGGACGTGCTTCATTTTAAAATTGACTGTATGCCTTATAAAGAGGAATGTTCGACAAAACAACGGGACCAAGTTAAATAATCGTTTTTTCACATGCATGCTTAAAACCAAAAATGTAAAAAGTATGCGCTTTCTCAAATAACGGAAAGTAAAACATATTTATTCTGTTGCAATTTTCACACTCCAACTAGATTCCTTCAAAAGGTTAACACCGTTTCCAATGTAAAACATTCTTCCGGCAAATAGAACAAATATTAACTGCACACATTTCCATATACGACGGTCAAAAACACGAAGAGCAATGTAAACAAGATAATTCTTATGAGATAATATGTTTTATACGAGCTAACGAAGTATGTAAAGACGCAGAGCAGTCGCGGAATAAAGAAAGTATAAATATGTTAAGCGGTTAATTGGCATTTAATGTCGATACCATTAATCATTTCATTTTTCCACCAGGAGATGGAGGCGCGCAATTTTCATGCCGTCGTTAGATCTGTATCAGGAAGGAAGAAGAACTTACTCTCGAGACTTAGCTTTGCCCGTGTGTACAGCAATCTGAACTTTCCAGTAATTTGCGCAGTTTTTTTACTTTAAAATTGACTAATTTTAATAATTTGCCAGTTACAATCGAGGTTACAGCCTTTGCTGCTGTATTTATTAAGTGGAGTGGTGAAACTCTGGAGTAAAATGTTGTAATGTAAGTAAGAAGTCATGTTCGAGAGAAATGGGTCTAAGTGCCCATAAATGTATCCATTGAAATTCCATCACACCTTGGCTTTGATTTTTTATTGGCGAATTTAATAGAAAAGATATTCTCAACGCTCTGCTTTTGTATTGCATGCA
This sequence comes from Helochares maculicollis, assembly GCA_033557835.1. Taxonomy (NCBI): domain Eukaryota; kingdom Metazoa; phylum Arthropoda; class Insecta; order Coleoptera; family Hydrophilidae; genus Helochares; species Helochares maculicollis. The sequence continues at coordinate 12,506 of JAWQRO010000074.1, read as the reverse complement.
ATCAATAGTCGTATGCTTTATGGAGATTATCATATAAAATCGCAAAAATCACTCTAAGTCAAACAATATTAGCCAATAGTTTGAATGTGATTTTATTTTAATAGAGTTTACTGCATATCGTTATATTATTCTTGAACGGTGGTATAATTTGCAATATTCGTTTGCTTATAAAAAGCAAAAATGTCGTCAACAGTTTGTTCTGAAGTGATATCATTTAAGTTAGTCGTTAAAATAGAGATATCGAATTGCAAATTGTAATTTTGCATATATGCTATAAAATTATTCGAGATTAAGCAATTGTGTAACTAAGACATTTGTACAATGTATAAACATTAGTTTTTCTTATATTGCAAATTTGAATTTTATTTTGCTACTTTAAAATTCTGAAAAAGTCGAATTTGATCTGCTAAAAATAATATTTTTGACGATCCAAAATCAACACATGAAGCCGAAGAACTTCAAGGAGAGTTACTTTATATACTCTATTGTATATATACAGCAATAAACAAGAAATATATGAAAAAGCCATTGTACCAGACTTATCGAAAACAAGAAAAAATATTACTCTTGAAATTCTATACTTTAAAAACCTGTCTATATAACTTTTGTTTGCAAATCTATTTGTTTCTTATAGCGAAAGAAAATTATCAAAAGAACTAAAGCAATAAAGTAACTTTTTAGAGTTGTTTTATCGATTTTTGACAAACTGCTATACAAACATACAACATTTTACGTTGCTGAATCAGTTTATCCTTGAATTTTAACTGTAGTTTACAATCAAAGAGATTTGAGATATAAACTTTTTTTAAATTCTAGTTTTTTTTTCTTTACAAAAGATAAAAGTATTTTTACTGTATTAATATATGTATGTATGCAGAAATTTGACGTGAAGGCATTCGAGCGTTTTTGCATTTTTTATCAACTTGATGAGCCTTATGGTCCTGAAATTAAAAATGACTGATAATGCAGAAATACAAGTTGTGTAGTCGGTATTATAAATCAAAAATTGTTGCCAATCCTGTACACCAAGTTATAATTGGAGAGAAATATTTTCAAACAATTCCGATTCAAGAGAGCAGAAATTAGGATTGTTTGATAACGATTATGTTATTTATAAAAATCAGATGTGTAGATTGACTTGAGGAATTTAAGAATTTCAAGACAATCACACAAAGTAATCTAATAACACCCAGAATTTTGAATGTCAGGGCCAAAATTGATGAGTCCAATAAACCCTGCTTCAAATTTTTACATTTATCACACCAAACAATCCAATTACATCGTTCTATTTTCATATGAACCGCTACGGCAGTGATACGATTTGCATAACATCTGTCCGCTTAACAAGATCAAATAAAATGCTAAATCCGAAATAAAAATGGCTCCTTTCTACGAAAGAGAATAGATTAATAAATTCTGACGACCAGATATATTTAATTAAGCGCTAAACATTTCAACATCTGTCGCCACAAATTACCTCAAACAACGTTCTCTATCTTTTCCTCTTCTGCCGCTTGCTATACTTAGCTAACAACCAACAGACACGGCTCTTCGCGATGTGATTAATATATTTTACCATCTATTAAACACCCAATAAAAGTCTTAATGGGCCGCGGATGATAGAGGATGGTTCATCGTTGCAGAAGGAACGAATGCATAATTCAATATATAAAGAGCCAGATAAGCTCCATACCATGGCAGGAGATGGAGAGCACATAGAAACTTGTCTAAACCTACGTGGCTTCGCTGAATGTCCAGAGATTGTTTGATCTGACGTCCGTTTATGTCCGGTTGCTATTGTAGCATTGCTAACTAGCTTCATTCTTCCTTATCTTTAATTATTCTGAAATGGCATGTTAAGCTTCTGGTAAGCCGGTAAAGTTCGACGGTTTACATGCGATATATTGGAAAAGGCTTACTTAATTTGCATATTTTAATGGTACTGCTGATGAAAGCAATGTTTCTTCACTTTAAGGATTTACTAAAACAGGGTAAAGAAAGTTCCTGTTCAGTGAAATTTGTACTTTACAATGTAAGGACGAAGCTCTTACAGTGTAATGCAATGTGAAACATGGCAATTTATTACAATTAAATTTGCAAGTAAACTATTTCTAAAAACGATTATTGCATCAACTCGGTAGGAACCGTCGCAAACAATAAAATAAGTTAGTATTTTTAAGAGATAAGTTGTGAGTAAGGCGCATAAATGGCTTGTTGTACTTTTATGCAAAAAGGGGCAAGTTTATGTATCTATAAAGCAAACTCACGCGACCTCATGAGAATTTCAAAGAGCCCACCTGCTAGGGTATTCTTTGCAAACGGCCTCTCCAGCACAGGTCCTTTGATTTTTCGCATACCCATACACCCACGGGGAACGGTCCACACCTCTATTTACACTGCCACTAATGCTAAGTAATGCAAATGGCTTTATCTTTACTGGTTTTATGGCAAAGCCAGATGCATCTTCTTGAGTGTCGTCTTCACTGATGCAGAAGTTGCTTTTTAAAAGCGACTTACTGGATAAAAGCTTAAAAATACGAGAATAAGAGGAGGGAAAGTCGCGCCAACACGTGTTTAAGACGAAGTTCAATGATCATACAAGGATAAAATTTAATTAAAATTCGAAATATCCAGAAAACTCTGCTTGAGCGAGATTAGAGCGTTCTGGTGTAAACACATAAGTTCTAATTTTATTCTACAAAGTAAAAGTCTGGACGAGTTTTGCTTCTGAATTCATACAAACATGCAGAAGGATAAATCCTGGAGCCAACCGAATTCCAGTTGGCGCACAAAACACTTACGAGCTTTGTGTGCCTTTTTTGAAATGCCTCCTGGAGTTGTGCCTAAAAAGCAGTTGTTGCGTATAGTCCTAATTGAATGGGATTTTCTAAAGCTTTCGGCATTTACTAGTTTTGTGTTGGCAACGAATTTAACCTTTGAGAGCGCACAAGACAGCTTTTTATCAAAAATGAGCTCTGTTACTATGTGACAAGCGTTTTGAGTAGGTTTTACAGTAATTTTGTTATGCAGAGCTCTGTATTGCTATTACCAAATCCTAACATAATACCAAAGCTTATGCAATTACCGTAAATTTAATTTTAGAAACAAAGACATTAATGTTCTCGATGTAATTTGAGACTTTTATATTAAAAGACAATGTCATCAACGCGCACAAAATTAATGATCACTAATAATAGTTTGACGCAACATATTGTGCAAGAAAATTTATTATTTTTACGCCTTGTAACGGTACCTAGCTTTGCGATCTCATGGCTCTGTTAATGCAACATATTAGAGCTTGCGATATATTCGTGGATACAACGCGTGTGATACGATTTCCTCTAATAAAGTAAATTGTTAAGCTCACATCCAGAAACAACAAATGTCTGTTGTCATACTTAGCTGTTAATGTAATTTGCGTTCGACACAACGATGTTTATCTATTTAAACAATTAGCCGGGCAATAACTGTGTAAATAGATATACATATAGATGGAGGTATGGAAGAGGAACGACATTGCAGCCATTAGAAAATCAGCCGCAGGACTTCTTCGGAACTATCTTCTAGAGTCGAGGCCGAAAGGATCGTAGTCTAGAACCGGAGCTCAACCGATAATTTCCATCAAACAGATTACAGGGAACGAACACCGATTAGCACCGAAGGCTATTCTTTTCGTTACAATTCTTAGTGCGATTGCGGTTGCACGTTGTTGCAAATGCAACATACGTTGTACAAGTACGATATATTGTGTACATATTGCAAGTGAGCTTTTAGTTTTGCCTGAGCGCAATTATCAAAGCAGTTTAAATGTTTATTTGCATTATTTCTAATGATGTTTAATGACATGGTATTAAATATTTTAAAGTGGGTATTTGTAGTTTTTATGGCATTTCACTAGGAAGTGTGTTTTTATTAATAGAATTATTGAAATTACAATTTCTTTCCAGCATGAACCTTAATAGTTGTTTCCCTAGAGAGGGGTAAATCTGCAGTCGTCAAATCGCAGCGCGACTGTCTCTTCAAAAACTAGTATTAGGGGGACCGGAAACATATCGATATTTGATTGTCATTACGTACTTGGAAGGCATGTCAAAGAGATTTTGAGATTTTTGTATCATATTTGCTTCTGAATAATTAAGTATTAGACTTTTTTGCAATTTGGGGTGAAATGGCCAGCCAAATACCAGAAAAGCATATCCGGCATTGTATGCTTTTTGAGTTTTGCAAGGGTTATACCGCAACTGCTGCGCATTGGACGTTCGAAAATTCCAAAGATGGTTCTCCAAGTTCAGATCATGCAATTTTGACCTCTCGGACGCCCATCGATCAGGAAGACCAGCAACATTAGATAGCGACGTGCCAAGGGCAAAGCTGGAAACAAATCCAAGTCAAACAATTGAGGAACTTTCAAACAGCCTTAACCAACCTTGGTCAACCATCCAAGAACATTTGTCTCAGATTGGAAAAATAAGCAGAGCTGGTGTTTGGGTCCCCCATAATCTATCCGAACAGAGTAAAGCCAACCGGTCCATCACGTGCAACGTATTGCTTCAACAGCATTGTACAGATCCGTTTTTTGATCGCTGGATCACTGGAGACGAAAAATGAGTCCTGTACGACAATCCGAAACGCAAAAAGCAGTGGCTCAGTCGAAATGAATTACCACGAACTACTGCAAAGCCGGCTTTGCACCCCAGAAACACACTTTTGTGTGTTTGGTGGAATACGTGCGGAGTTGATCTTTTTGAAGTGTTAAAACCTGGACAAACTGTTAATTCAGATATCTATTGTGAACAATTGGAACGAATAAACCGGTCTTTGATTGAAAAGTATCGGGCAATTGTCAACAGAAAAGGAGTTATTCTGCAACATGAAAATGCAAGACTATGTAAGACGAACCTTAGACAAAATTAACGATTGGGGTGTGAGGTACTGCCTCACCCACCATACTCGCCCGATATTGCACCCTCGGTTTACCATTATTTCGATCACTGCAACATTGTCTTAATTGCAAAAAACTAGAACATTTTGATGATGTCTAAAATCTGAAAATATTTTACAGAAAAACCGATTGATTTTTACCGCTCCGACCTTGAAAATTTGTATACTAGATGGCAAAATATTGTTGATAACTTAGGTAAATATATTGTTGATTAGAAATAAAAACTGGTTAGAAATGTAGTCGTGTGAATTTCACTTAAGAAAACGACTTTACTTTCCGGTCTCCCTAATATAATCTAAGGTACCAAAGAATATCAAAGAGGGGAAATATGCAACAATAATGTATGCAAATAAGACCAGAGAAGAAAAAATATATGTTGTGAGAAACCCTATGGTTAACTGCCTTCGCGGAAACCCTAAAGATTATACAAATGATTCGTGCATACAAATTTTTGCTATTTTGACTTCAATACTAATCAGATATATTAAAATTAATTTTGCACTTTGCTTAAAGCCATTCTCATCAAGAATTCACATTTACACCATACATTTCAATTTCTCATTATAATAGTATATAAACATTTTTATATTTGTGTGTTTAAATATTATTATTTGATTTAATTACAACACATGTATGTATAAATCCTGAATTTCAGAAATTCGGTATATTTTGCTATCAAACGAGAATATGACAACCGAATAAGGAATGAGAAATAACCAATTTGTACTTGCTAGCAAGCAACTAAATGTGGGAGAGTCGACCAATAAAAGATGTTTCATAAAAGTCGCTGAAGTATCTTTGGTTATTCATAATGACGCTGATCTTGGATATTACTAAACACGGTTTTCATAACAATAAGAAAAATATGATTGAAATATCCTTAGTATATGGGCATACGACGAAAATTTAAAATAAATCACAACAAACAGTATAAATAGTGAACAAAAACAAAGAAACAAAGACAACGTTGCTTTATGGCAAAAATAATTGTAAATATATAATGTTGAAAGTGTATAAGGACTCTTCGCCTTCAATCAGTACAGTAGCAAGATTAGTTGGTTAATTTAAACGTAGTTGTACAAACTCTCAACACGATCCACATCAAAGACGTTCAAAAACAACAAGACCAGAAATCATAGAAAAAATACAGAATATTCTATTGGAAAATCTTCAAGTGACTGAAAGAAATTTAGTAAAAGCCCTACAGTACGCATCTCATTTGGCAGTGTAAGCAATATTTTGACTGAAGTATTGGGTTTCAGAAAACTGTGTGCATGGGTGGCGCATTCGCTAACAATCAAACAAAAAAAACATTCCTATGCAAATTTTCTCAGCAACATTTTGAGCGTTTTCGAAAAGACAAAGTGTATTTTCTTCGTCAATTCTTCAATATGGATGAGACTTGGGACTATCACCATGATTCTGAATTAAAACAAGAGCCCCAAGAGTATTCTGAACATTACTCCGAAAGAAGTTTGTATTCGGAAATCGGCCAAAAATGTGTTAGCATCAGGTTTTTAGGATGCGAAAAGAATGTTGTTTGTAGATTACTACCTCTGAATAATATTGTAATCTTTTAGACCAGCTGAAGGAAAAAAATCGAGAAAAAAGACCCAGTTTGGTGAAGAAAAATCCATGAGTTGTTGGAGCATCTACCGCATACATCAAATTTTGTTTCTAGCAACTTCTATCTGTTTACAGACCTAAAAATATTCATGCGTGGAAAGCGTTTTTCATCAAATGTTGTCATAACAGATGTGGAAGCGTCTTTTACATTCCTTCCAAATTCTCCCTTCAGGGATGGAATTCATGAATTAGAATCTCGTTGGAACAAGTGTATTAATGTTCAGGGAGATTATACTGAATAATAAAGTGTATTTTAAAACATAAAACTTTTTTTTCCTATCATTATTAAATTTTTTGGACCGCCTAGTATATGTGGTTTATAATATTTTAGCTTTTTCCAGAGACTGATGTATTTAAATATCACAAAATCTTTTATAGCTGGTGTATTTAAATCTTTTAAAACTAAGCCATCAGCTGAATAGATGATATTGGATATAGTCGCATTACATTTGTTAATGATATTGAAAATAAGCAGCGACATTTGTACCCTCTCTGTACCGTTGCTCTTCTAAAATTTATGAAATGCTTCCTATTAAATAGAAGATACAGAACAAAAGTAATTTTTTGAGAGATTTGTACATAAGAAAACTTAAAAAGGCTTTGAGGATCTTCTCCTCTGTGCAAGACGAGACATTTATCATATTATAAGAAAATTGCTAGAAAGCAAAGCAATTTTGAAAAAACAACTTCGAATAAACGATGATTCAGGGAGGGAAAGTAACAATTATTTGTAAGTTTTGAAATGTGGGTCTATTGACAATGTAAAGGATAGCAGTAAAAATACTTAAAACAGGTTACAAAGAATGGGGAATGAATGCTAGGAAAAGTAGACTTAACTATTTTAAGCTAAAATGAAAGTACATACATATCAAGTATTTATTCATGTAATTAAGGAGAAGATATCAAGAAATAAATCTGCCGAAAGATCACTCATGGCTAAGAAACCGTTGATATTAAACTCTTTTAGATGAGCAATGTCAAAAAAGATATCGGTTAGAGAACCAAATAAAAAATATATTTATAATTATTGTAAATAACAACACACTTAATTCTCCTCCATGCTTTAAATATTGTTCACTGAAATCTCAGGGACCACGGGTTGTTCGTCATAGTTTATATTGTGGCTGTCAAGGGTATTTATCGCTTTTGTACCAATGAATTTTGTATTTTTAATTACTTTCTAGTCGTTATATTAAATTTAGAAATGCTTTATTGGGTTTTCATAAGCTATTTACAAGTATAAAATTGTTGAGGCAACAGGTATAGAATTTTATGTGAAGACACTTCCATAAAAACACATGTTTTATCTACAAAAAGTATAATTATGATAACAACAAAGAAGTGACCTTTTGGGCATTTCAATTTTTCAACAACATTCAATTATTCTACAAGTAATAAAATTGGTCCAAACTTCTTTATCTATTCATATAATATGTACACCGTTACATAAGTACATATCGTTTTATAAATATCTAAGCCATAAATCGCATACTTATTTAGAAAATTATCTTCTTTAAGAAAGAACAACAGAACTTCTGGCCTTTGTGGTGGATATGATGAAATTTTTAGACCCTTAAGGCCTCAAAGGCAGTGTTTCAGTGTTAGCTAATTTTCAGTTTTTTCATGACAAAAACTGACAATAAATCTTTATCTTGACAATGATGAGAAATACAATCTGCCCTGTCCAGCAACCTTGCGTTCCATGGTAATTCCATACCTTATGCAATAATAAAATCAGCGGTAAGTGCATTACCTGCATTCTTATTAAAGCCCCTAATTAGCTTTCCGGTTATGTTACGCGTACTCGCAAACTTCAAAGGATTCGCCTTGAACGTTCCCGCAGCAATAATATCGTACAGTTAACTAGAATTTACAACACTTAAACATATGTCGAACATGGAAGCCTACATTAAATACAAACATGAATACAACCGATTTAGTTTTATTGCATGCCTAATTCGTTTTAACACAGCACAGACCTCTAAAGCAAACTGTAATTTTACGACGCTTCCTGCATTTGCGCATATTATTGAATTAAAATCAATTGGCCCGTCTCATGTAAGAACTCCAGAGTTCACGGTCTGTCCGCTGACTAATATAATTCCGGCACGTTTGTTGAATTGTTTTAACGGAATTCTTACATAAATAGCATGCAAATATTTTCTATTGCATATTAACTTCTATTTTGCAAGAGCAGCCTTATCCAACTAAAAACGAAATGCATAACTGGTTATGTTCAGTAAATTTTATAACAAAATTTATTGGTTTTGTTTCTCTGCGAATGGATTTCAATTTTTCACGGTGACTGTTATTATAACTATTTATAAATTGCAGTACCTCGTCATAATTTTGCATTTATATAATATAAACAATATGCATTACTATTAATCTTTGATAAATGATTGCAGAACTGTCGCAGCAAACTTGCATCTAAAGTAATCGATGCAATTAATGCAATCCGCTATCAAGTTCACTGAAACGTTAAAAGAAAACTATTCTCTTAGGAATGAAAAGGGAGAACCGTAATATCCGAAAATCACGCAATTTTTGCATTACTAGCCCATTTTATGCACAGGCTATTATTGCAAACCCATTTTAACACATGACGTGTCTCATGCCTTAATAAACATCAAGTCAGATTAAAGTTCTTACTGAATGTTTCAATCGTAAATAAACAGTAGCAGTCTACAAAGTAGCAACATTGTAGAAATTGAATATTTTAACTCACAAAGATCATCTCCATCATTAAAATGAAACTGAAATTTACCATCGGCGCAGACTGTTTGATGGCTAAGATGATCTGAATTGATAAAACTGTAATTACAGCCGAAAATAAACTAAATTACCGCTATCTTTAAGGCTCAATAAAACCATGAGCGGTAAATAATTGCATTTAAAATGAGCAAGTGATGAAAACGATTTAATGGCATGAATACGTTTTGGAGTGATTGTCCTCTTTCCAAATTGTTTGATAATAAAGCCACGTCTTCATTTCAAATTTCAAATGCGTGGCCGTTTAATCCGTAATGAATATTTATCCTAAGCCTTGCGTCCAATGGTTAGTTTGTTAGACAAATCTTTAAGATTCCGAGCTTTGGCTTACAATGGGTAGCCATTGAAATTCAGCCGGGGCGACATACACGACCACACCATCCGATTCCATTGTTAACTGTGAATCCGGTAATTTCTCACCTTCATTTTAAATAATGTTGCGGCGGCGTTTCCTTTGTGCTACCCACCCCTTTGTTAGACGCACCCTCTTGCGTATTTTAATTGCTTTTAGGGCAAACACATGGTTCCACGCTTTTTCCGCATGAAATAAGATAGCCTCATACAAATGCAGTTAGAAGAGCAAATAATAGCGTCAATATGGATTATATTTCTTGAATGGCACAATTTCATTGAGCAAATACGTCGTCATGTGGGAAAGTCATTCCTGTCAATTTCAGACGCGAGTATATAATGAACAATTCAATAACCCTCGGATAAACTTAATAAGTATCGATTGCATTGTGGAGTATTATTGCGAAGGAAAAGTGAGATGCGTTCATTTGGTAGATCAAATATGTGTTTTAGGCCACAGCGATGTAAAATTTGTAAATTAATATTAAATAAACAAGATAAGTTTTATAAGTGAACAAGCCATGATTTCATCGAAGCATTTAGAAATACAAACCGCAAATTGGAACTAGAATCTTGAAATATAAAATGTAATTGACTATTTACTCGTGTAATATTGAGAAGTTTAAACTTGATACTTCGTACAAATATCTATTCAGTATTCGAGTAAAAGGTCTTATAAGCTAGTTCTAAAAGTTGTGCTAAACAGATGCTAGAACATTTAAAAGTTTTAGAAGTACAAATAAGTTTCCACCGTTTTAAGGAAAGTGTAGCGGGGCGCGGCTTTCGTTAGAATTTGCAGATGATAACCGGCTTCAAAATTAGTCTGTTCGTTCCAAAATATCATAACCTTACTGTATTAGTGAATTCGTGCTAGTAAAATATAATTTTCTTGATCTGAAAATGTCTAAATTGGAACCAAATAAACGTCATTTGCGGGAACTTCAAATTTATTTCTTTAATTTAAAAAAATCTGCAGCTGAGGCGCATCGATTGCTCTCTAGAAGCATATAATGAAGCTGCTTTGAATGAGAAAACGTGTCGTGAGTGGTTTAAAATGTCTAAAAACGGCGATTTTGATGTAGAAGCCAAAGACCGCAGTGGAAGGCCTAAAATTTACATAGCTACAGAATTGGAATAATTATTGAAGGAAGATTAGTCTCAAACACAAAAGGAACTTGCTCTCACATTGAAAGTCACTCAGAAAGTAGCTTCTCATTGTTTAAAATCAGTAGGAATGATTCATAAACAAGGAAATTGGGTTTCATACGAATTGAAGCCAAGAGATATTGAACGCCGATTACGCATGAGTGAAATGCTACTAGCCAGGCATAAAAAAGAAGGTTTTTTTTACCGAATTGTCACCAGGGATGAGAAATGGATACATTACGACAACCCAAAAAGAAGAAAATCATGGGAATCCTGGCCACGCGTCAACATCCACAGCAAAACCGAGTATTCACGGAAAAGATCTTATGCTTTATATATGGTGGGATCACAATCACTGGAACTCTCTAGCGAACACAATTGGTGAGATTGAGCCGTGCTCTAAAGGAAAAACGCCCTTAATACTATTCTAGATAAGACAAAATAATTCAACTCCATGATAATGCTCGTCGGCATGTAGCGGTTCCGCTGAAAAACTATTTGAAAACACTTGATTGGGAATTGTTATCCCACCCGCCGTATTCACCAGACACAGAGCCATCTGACTATTATCTGTTCCCGTCAATGGCATATTCTCTGTCGGAGCAGCGATTCACAACATATGAAGATACCAAAAATTCGGTTGTTACGTGGATAGTCTCAAAAGATAAGGAGTTCTTCAGATGTGGAATCCGAATGCTGCCTAAGAGATGGGAAAAAGTGGTTGCTAGTGATGGACAGTTCTTTGAATAAACTTAAATCACCGTTCTGTTACAATAAATATTCAATTTTTATTTATAAAAAACGGCGAAAGCTTATTTGTACTGCTTATATTAGATGTTGGAATTAATTCGTAGCGTTTGATGAGACGTGGCATGGTTATTACAGTATTCTGTTTTTACCTTCAGAAACAAATTGATCGCTAAACAGCTATTATTAGGTACTGTTTTTACGACGTCTCTTATTTTTAATTGTTAATAACAACAAATGGCAGCTATTCAATTATGTCGAAATTTATACCAAATAAAGTGTTTTTGCGAGGAGTTTTATTATATTATTTTAATATGAACAAAAGTGCTGCAGAAAGTCATCGGATTTTAGTATAAGTTTACGGTGAACATGCTTTAGCTGATCAAACGTGTCGGAAATGGTTTGCGCGTTTTAAGAGTGGTGGTTTTGATTTAGACAACAAGGAACGACCTGGCCAGCCAAAAAAATTAAAGATAAAGAATTGGAGGATGTACTCGAAGAAAATTCATGACAAACACTTCAAGAGTTGTCTACATTTTTGGAGGTTGTTTTATCCACGGTAGGAAAACGCCTTAAAGCTCTTGGAATGATCCAAAAGAAAAGAAATTGAGTTCCATATGAATTAAAACCGAGAGACATTGAAAGACGTTTTATGACCTGTGAACTACTGCTTGCACGGTACAAAAGAAAAACGTCTCTACATCGTATTGTTACTGGCGATGAAAATCCGAAACGCAAAAGATCATGCGTTAAGCCCGGACAACCATCATCATCAGTGGCAAAACGCAATATTCATGGATCTAAGTTCCTCCTTTGTATTTGGTGGGATCAACAAGGTGTGGTTTATTATGAATTGTTAAAACTCAATGAAACCATCACTGGGGATCGCTACCGGTTACAATTGATGCGTTTGAGTCGTGCA
>JAWQRO010000073.1:0-61611 GCA_033557835.1 Helochares maculicollis | reverse complement strand
TCATCCAAAAAGGTTACGGCATCTGTTTTCTGGGATGCCAAGGGCATTTTGTTGATCTTCAAATCGGTAAAACCGTAGTAGCAGAGTATTATTCAAATCTCTTGGGTATGTTAAATACAAAAATGAAAGAAAAGAGACTTGGCTTGAAGAAGAAAAAAATCATTCTCGATCGAGATAACGCGCCAGAACACAAATGTGTTGAAACAATGGCCAAATTGAACGGTTTACGGTATGAATTGATCGAACATCCGCCTTACTCTCCAGATCTAGCCCCTTCGGGGCTATTTCCAAATTAAAAAACAATTCTCCGTGTAAAGCGTTTTTCCTCAAATGAAGAAGTTATAGCGACTGTGAACCAATATTTTGACGAGCTTCCAGAAAACCATTTTAGAGATGGTATAACTGAATTGGATAATCGTTGGAGAAAATGTATTGAAGTTATGGGAGAATACACTGGAGACTAAAAGGATTTTTTTTAGTTTTGCCCTCCATCAACAAATCGCAGTGTTAGAGTATCGAGTTTAGTAGCCGTTCCCCTTAAGACAATAAAAAGTATCAAGTTACAACGGAGACGTATAAGTTGCCCAAAGCGGGCGTTTTCATTTCGGAAGGGCCAACCTAAAGAAAGGAGTTTCTAGAGTGCGTTGCTAAAACAGAATTTAACGCAAATGGGACATTAAACCGATGCAAAATTGCAGAAGAAAAGAAGAAAGGCGGCCATTTTATTTAGTAGATGATCTCCCGGCCCTCAAATGTTTTCCACGAAACGAGTGACACATAACTATAACTATAATACTTAGATAATTGAATGTTTTTATGTTCGAGCAAGTGAGTGTTTCGAGAGCGTGGAGCGGAGAAGCGAAGTCGGAGCCAAAAAGGGGATCCGTGTAGGCTTACGTTCGCATTTGCGAGAAAGTGGCCGCAATAAGTGACACCATTTCACTTCGGCATCTCTCTCTGCTCCTCCGGTCGCCGTAGCCGCGTCTCTTTCTCTTTCTTCGACCTCCTTCGCGGAGAAATTTATAACAATATAAAAAAGAACATCGCGGTGCCGGTGTTTGTTTTGCTATTTTTATACATCCAGTCGACCGACCGCACTCCGCGCTCGCTAAAATAAAACGTCTGCACTCCGGATTTAGAGTGTGTTACCTGCCTCCATCCTTCAATTACTTCATTACTCGACTATTATGAGGAGATTTAATCGACTTACTTCACTTGCGATAGAAAGTCGGGACAGATTCTCTTCTTTGTTTTCTTCAATTTTAATGCGTCTCTATTTTCCAAAATTCCGATCTTCTCGATTTCAAGGCCCACTTCGGAAAAGTCGAACCTCATAAAATGCCACTTCCGGCACCTGCACCGAACTGAAATTTTGTGTCGATCGATTCTGTGATGTTTTTTAGCGCGGGTACAAAATTTCAGCCCAGAAACTTCGTTAAAAGTGGCAGCTTTCCTGAACGATTTGAAAATCCGTTCGGGTTAAGCGCCTCTTCTGGCTACGCAATCGTTGATAGTTGTTTTTAAAAACAAATGTTCCGTCGACCCAGCTAGCGAGAAGAACAAATGCGAGCGGGTAAATGACACGTTTCGAACGTAGGCAATGTCAATGTCAAAAAAGGCCGACGAGGCGATGCAGAAACGTAAGAACGGCAGCGGTTCTATATTGGGTCAAGTAGAGCGGAGGTTAGAAACTTGCGTTCACACAAACTACTTAGGCATACGCAAGATTTTTACGTCCGCAAGATTTCTCTTTTGCTAATAGCCGCTGTAACAAGGTTACGCCGTAATAATGAATACAATATTATTAGACTTTCCCCGGGTAATCTCGATTCTGTTACTTTTATTCTGCCATCGGTGTTATGTTGTCTTGTAGTGATATCACGTAATTGCCACCTAATACCGAACATTCTACTTTTATAGCGTCGGCTTTCCAATCCGAGCTTCGCTCTCTTGATTTATCTCCCAATAGCGCTCCCCGAGGTGCACATGCTTATATTCGTAATTATCAACGTGACCCAATTAGCTCGCGTCGCTCTTCGTTGAATTGATAACAGGACCCTTATTGATTACACGCTCTACTAATTACCGATTGTAATTCCATCGGAATTCCAATCGACTATTTCCACTCAACATTCCCGTATGCATATATCTACTGCATAAAAGTACCTGCACGATTAAACAACGGCAACCCAGTACGAGGAAAACAAAAATAAAACTTCAAATGTGCATAATTTTATTCAAAATACTCAATTCTTTTCCAGCAGTAATACTAACTAGCCAACTACAATATTCTCATTTATTTATTTATAGGAAGAAGATTCGAATTAGCAAAACCAACAGTGTTACCAAGAGATCAAAAGAAACCTCAGTCCAAATAAAGCACCTAGATACGACCTTGCCCCAGGAGTGGTACCAAAAGAGTTACCACGAAAAGAATTTTTAAATTAACAAACCTTTTTGATTTAATTATATCTCAGATATAGGGAAATTATTTGAAGCATTGATATTGCCAGGCAAACCTCCTCTCGAGGTAATGTCATACAGTCTTAGTTCTACCAGTGATATCAAAGGTTTTTAAGAAGATATTGCCTAAAAGACTAAAATCAATAACGGAAATCTCAAACCTCAAACGAACAAACTAGTTTGGATTTTGCAACAAACATTTCAGAGTAGAACAAGTAACTCGCATCATAAATGTTGTACAGAAAAATCTAGAAAAGCAAGAAATTTGTGCAAAAGTGTTCGTAGACGTTGCCCAAGCCTTCGACAAGATCTGGCGCACTGGATCAAAGAATAAGTTCTGTAACACACTAACACGCACTTTTGCCAAGCTGTTACATTCTTGTATTTGCAACAGACACTTGAAGATTCATACACAGAAATAAGGCCAATCATGTTTGGAATTCCCCAAGGCGGCGTGCTGGGCCCCATCTTTTCTTGTTTATAGGTGTGATTATATAATATTACACAGACACAAATCTGTACTGTTAAACGGCTAAACTAGCGATAGGCAAGTTAGGCCAATACCAAACCGCAAGAAGTCATTGACAATGTGCCTCTCAAGTATTAATGTAGGAGCAATCCAACGCTTTCAGAACAAAGTATTGAGAAATGTTGGTGCTCTAAAGGCTGTTAAACATAAGTGAATCCATCGTGATCTCCAAATGAGGACTGTGACCAAAGAAATAATACTACAAGCACAGAAACATGAAGTACCATTACATAACCAACCCAATGAAGAAGATGCCAAACTGCTGAAAGAAGACGATGTTACAAGAATGCACCAAAGGAAGAACCTCTATTATCCAGAAGTTTAAAAAAGCATTTAGCAATCTAAAGCAGAGCACGGTGCGTGCGTTCTATACAAAATACGAGTGTAGTATAAGTAAGAGACCACCTCGCTCAGAGAGCCGAACTGAGTCTGCGTTGCTGTCTTCTCGAATCTTCTGATAAAGTGTGGCTTTCTTCGCCTTTACCAAGTGTAGCCATCGATGACGGTTGGTTTCCTTCACCCTGGCAATGGGTTCCCCTAACGGGGGTATTGGCGATGGTTTGTTCCCGCGACCCTCACAATTACTTTCCCGAACTGGACGCTGTTAGACTGCGTTATGTCCGGCCATATTTAACTCATAAGCAAATATTTTAGTCTATAACTATAAAGCCTTTATCTTCACAGTGCATCCTTACTATCTTCACATTGCATCCATACTGTCTTCACAGTGTATCCATACTATTTTCACAATGCATACATACTATTGTTGCGTATCGACAGTTGGTATTTTGTGTATTTTTTACATTGAGTTTATTATTGGGTTGTTCGCAGCAAAATTGAGCTTATTGGGAGTATCATTTTGGTCCTAGTGTGAACAATAGCATAATTTTCGTCCTCGTATGGACAATAGCACAATTTTGAGTTTCGTACAGACAATCGAAATGTTGCTTAACATTTGTTGTTGTTTGTACTTGCGTCACCTCCAGTTATCCCAGCTCTTCCTCTCCCTATGGTGACACAAATAGTTTGAAAACAACATTAATGATAAGTGACCATTCTTTACCAGTTTTTTCCGAGCTGGTTTTTAACGCGAGAATTACGCGGTATGGCATATCGAATTCACACACATTTATTTATACTAGCTTCACAGTGTATCCCTATTATCTTCACAGTACATCCTTCTATCTTCACAATGCTTTAATACTATCTTCACAGTACATCCATACTATATTCACAGTGTATCCATACTATCTTCACAGTGCTTTCATACTATATTGACAGTACAAGTATGTTATCTTAACAATATATCCATACTATCTTCCCATTGCATGCATACTATCTTCACGGTGCATCAATACTATTGTCATAATGCATCTGTACTATCTTGACAGTGCATCCATACTATCTTGATAATGCATCCATACTATCTAGACAGTGCATACATACTATCTTCACGTTGCATCCAAACTATCTTCATGGTGCATCAATACTATCTTCACGGTACATCAATACTATCTTCACATTGCATCCCTATCATCTTCACATTGCATCCATATTATCTTCACATTGTATCCACACAGTGAATCCATACTATTTTCACAGTTTATCCATACTATCTTCACAGGACATGAATATTATCTACCTTCACGGTGCATCCATACTATCTTGACAAAGCATCCATTCTATCTTGACAGTGCAGCTATACTATCTTCACAGTTCATCGATGCTATCTTCACAGTGACTTCATACTATATTGACAATGCATCCATACTATCTCCACAATGCATCCGTACTATCTGGACAGAGCATCTATTCTATCTTGACAATGCAGCTATACAATCTTCACAGTGAATTCATACTATCTTCACAGTGGACTCATACTATTTACTCAGTGCATCTATACTATCTTGACAATACTTCCATACTATTTTCACAATGTATCCATACTATCTTCAGAGTGCATCCATACTATCTTCATAGTGTACCCTTACTATTTACACGATTTAGACTGGTGGTACAGAGACCTAGCCAACAAGTCAATATTTTTCTGGATGACCAGATTTATGCCATTGTCGAATCTAAATCGTTTTTCGTTTAAAATTTTGTCCTAATAGGTAGAAGTGATAGTCATAGGGAGCCAAATCTGGTGAGTATGAAGGTAGATGAAAATTTGTAAGTCCTGTGGTTTCTTCTGTTGAATATTGCGCTTTGTGATCCATCCAGAGACAGCACTGAACGTGTGCGATGGTCGTATTGATTCCATTTCTAATCACAAGTGACTATTTTGGCGATAACAATGGGTCAAGTTTAGAAACGAGAAATCAACATCAAGCATCCTTCCAAATGCTTTTGTTTTTCATGCAGCTAAAGTTGCACGAACGTCCACACTTCTTCCACCATTTTTACTTGACCGATTTAGATGAAATAAGTTGAGGTTGGTTGTTTGCTGATACCCAAGACTTTGGGATGGGTCAGACTCAACGGTGACATTTACATCGCCATGACTGGGCGACCGTGTGGCTTATTTGTCAAGTAATAAAGTTTGTTCTTATGGTGCATTCCTAAACGTCATTTTATATCTTGTTTTTACCCATTCCCAAGTGTTGTGTACATCGGGTTTCGTGGGTAGTAACTACCTCGGTTATTCTCTGATTATGGAACAGACGGTTTAGTTTTGTCTTTGTGTTTACGGTAAGGCCAAATCTCTACCCTAGCTATTTTCTTGGTATCCAGGATCTATATCTCGTAGGAACAAAACGCAATTGGCTTCATCACCTATTAATAATATCTTAGCTTCAACATTTGAGATTCATTTTGCAGCCTCATTACTGGATCCTCGTTTCATTGACTTGCTTCGGATATCTCCGCCCTTACTTTTACCTGCGGGTGAAATATGCAGTAGACGCCATTGTTTATAGGACCCGATCGGTGGTAGTTTGTAGCGGCAACAGGTCCCATTAGCGACGGGTTCTATTGGTGACAGGTCCAATTGGCGAGTCTGCGAGCATTCAGCCGATCGGTGAACTATGTCGGTAGCTTCCAATTCGCGAACGTTCCAATTATCCACGGTTTTAATCGCGGCAATAAAATTCAATAAGCAACGATCTAGGATCCAAGTGGGCCAATTCAGGCCGCAAAGTATGTAGTTTGTTGAAAAAAGTAGGTCAGACGCAGAGTTTTCGGTAGTTTTAAAGGTTCGATAGCACTTGTCCTTATCGACGATTGCTTATCTCCCGATTGATGTAACTTATTTAACTAGGAACGTCGTATCGCAGTCGGGGATTTCAGCTCCTAATCTAAAAAGGTCAGGGATCGATTACGTGTTTCAATAAATTTTGTTTATTTTCTTACATAACGTTATGTCGTTCTTGTCACAAATAAACGATATGCATTTTTTTTTTTCGGGCGAATTTCAGATCAAGTAATCCGATCTGCGCCCGGTGACGTCACGGTAATAATTGAATCGGTTCGGAACGAACGAGCGAGTTAGTCCCACGGCGCGAAGGCGGCGGGGGTTCGATGACATTTTGGTCGTTGTTCCTGACGGTCATTAGTTTATTGAACGGTTTTGTCGGGAATCGATTTGTTTAGTGTCGGATATTTTGGTAAAAATGGTGTTTCGGAAAGTGCCGCCGCAGTGTCCGTTTCGGTCTGACCGCGTAACCGATTGCTGTAAACGAAGCGGTACAGTTCGGCAAACAGTTATTATACGAGCAAGTGTCATAATTCGGCCGACTGCGATAATATGCGCGCATCTGTGGTAATATGGCCAACGAAGATAATTCGTTATTACCGAACGGAATTAGCGGCGCATAATGAAGAGGAAGCGTGCCGGAGGCGAAGTGAAATCTTTCTATTTAGCGAAATGTGTCCTATTGGCCTAGAAAGTGGTAACGAGAAGTGGGATCGCACAGGCAACGCGATTTGTTTACCTCACGATCTTTTTAGGAGGTCGTTGCGCGTCGGCCCGTCCATCTCTCTTTCTCTCTCACTCTCTCACTCGGTCCACGTTTAGAAATTTTGGAGGTCTCGGTCAAGCTCGCGCTATTCAGTTACGACTTTTCGGATATGAAATATGAAGTAACGCGAACCAATGTCGTTAGAATAAATAACATATTCGAATGCGTCGACCTTGTCCCGTTTTAATTCGACGTCTCTCTGCACAATAACATCGAAATAATGTAATTGGGTTATCTAGCCTTATGCCTCTGATTATATAACCCACTTAGATATAAAATGTACTTATAGACACTTTGCAAATACTAGATTATAGTAAATAAGCCAGTGTTTAATGAGGATTTTGCGTTTCATTGCTAACCTTGTTGTTCTAGCTTCCATATGAGAAAATACTTAAATAAATATATTTTCTCCGAACGCCTCGCATTCCTTTTCCAGTTCGTTCTTATTTTTACAATTGAGATTTGTCGAATCGGCGCGTTTTTTGCCGAACATGAAAACAAAAGAGACGCGGTGAATTGCGGCGACCCTACCGAAGCGCACGCTCCCTCTCGGCACGAAGGGTCAAAATTCCTATTCATCACAACCAAAACAACAACATAATTAAACTGATATGTCATAATGTTTTATGGCGGTTTTATGATTAGATTAGCATCACCTTGTTGGTGACTTAATGGGTACTATGAACTTTAACACTAAACTTACTTGCTTCGGTGATGGGCATCAGGTTTTGCCGTCCGTCGCGGCGGGACGGATCGATGCCGAAAACAAACCGTCAAATGAATTTTCAATTCGTTTATTAAACCTTCCACGTACAGGTACAGTCCGAGGCAAATTTGGTCACTATTTACTGCATAATACAAGAGTACCAACACATTTGGTAAACAATGAGTTTCAGGAAATTATCCGAGTTATATTTTAAAATGAATTGAACTGGACGAAACGCGTCGTGTATGGTGAAGCTGGTGATATTCGTTCCCGAACAGAACATTCCGTCTTTGATAGAATTTTTCCAAACTAACGATACGTATGGTAGTTGGCGAGAACGGAGGGTAGTGAACTTCTTGCATTAATGTTGTGTCTTGCTCTTAGGATTTATAACTCATTTCATTGGTTGTTTTTGGTTGAGCGCTGAACTAAAGCTTCGCGGACACGTTTGCCTCATCAATCTTAAAAAGGGCATCGTGACGTTTGTGTGTGCTTTATTGCGCACTATTGCAGACTTCATCCACCCTGGGGGGTCGTAACGTATCTCAGGTTGGCGTAAGGCGACTTGGGTTATGTCGTTCGATGCTCTTCGACGTCACTGAAACTGAGTTTCAGAAACCAAGCGCTTTTCGTTTCGTACCGGCTCAGATGAATGGTTGATGTTTCGCTTACTCATTCAGGGTAATCGAGAAATGAAGATGAATCAATGAACCACTATGCTTTGCTTACTCGAATGAGGATGAAATACGACAAGAATTCGCTAGTATCCATGAAAAAAAGACGCTTTAGCTACGCTTACTCGGGATTCGCTCGCTTCGCTCGCTCATCCCTCGAGTGAAATCAGACAAAAATATCAAGGATCGAACTTCCCATGATCAAACGAAAACTGCAACGTCTAGACTATGCTTTGGTTTCAATGAGCACATCCTTAATTGATGTTGTTCTCACTATCTTAGAGCATAAAGTTTGTAGACAAAAGGACAAAGTTGGTTCAAAACTCACTAACTGGAGTTATCTGTGAAAGTATAAACCCATATTAACCAATAAACGTCTACAATTTAAGCGAAATTTTTTTAGGACTGTGGCATAAAACACTGGGAGATGAGCGTTACTAAATATCTGATTGACCAGGTTTACAGGATTGTCAGAATTACTATTGATAATTTGTAACACTTGCAACTATGTTTCAAATTCAACAACCTCTATTAAGGCAACCCTCTTCCCATTATGAGTTGAACGATGCATCACAGATGTCCTATTTTTGGCATCTCAGATCCCTCTTGATGGGATTTACTGATTTTGACGTAAACGCACGATTTAACGGTGCTCTCTCATAGATCTTCCAAAGTGTAGCAGTTATTTGCTATTCCAAATCAAGTTGTTCCTGCGATCTTCTAATGTCTGGGTCCCATCTGTCATCGGGGCGCTTCCTTGACATTTGCGTCTCTTGGGTGCCGTTCAATCAATTTTGTGGTCCATCAATTACTGGTTCCTCTTTGCGATGTATCCAACCCTTTGCGATTGCAGTGACTTCATTCTATGGTGTCAATCTCTTGACTTCATTCCCTCATCTTCTCATTTCTTTCCTTGTCTGGCATCATTTTTTCTAACATGCTTCTCCCCATAGTTCTTTGAGTAGTCAGAAGATTCTGTGCGATGACTCCAGTTAGAATCCAAGTCCCACAGCAACGTGGCAGTATTGGTAAGATGCATTGATTCAAAGCTTTTGCGTTTTAGATGGAAAGGAAGTTTGGGTTTGAATAATGGGATATTACTCCCGAATACTACCACATATAATTTGAGTTTTCTCTTTATTTCTGAGAGTAGCAATCCTAAAACCTAGATTGATTAGCCTAAATAAACGTGTGCATCTACTCGTTCTAACTTTTTTCCTTTCACGCTGATGTTCACAACTGTTGTGAATTTGTTGGACATTACTTTTATCTTTGAATGGATTATTTGCAAATCTACTTCTTATGGCCAACTTAATAATATTCAGCAGTTTTATAACTATTTATTATTATTTTTAATTCCCAGACCTACTGAAAATGGCATTTTCAAATTTTAAAAAATAGCACTTCCGGTGCTACGATCATGTTGAAACTTCTTATCTGGCAGTTTGTCGTGGTATTTAAGACGTCCACAAAAATTCAACTCGATGGCCCTATTTTAACGACTAGTTTATTTGAAAAAAATTCAAAACTGTGTAGGTAAACGGGTACTTCCGATGGTCCTACATGCCTCAAAAGTTGATACAGATCTACGATTTTGCGATAATAATCGTATGCGTAATTTTATTGCTCCACCTCAAACGGTTTGACCGCTATCGTGTTACATATAGACACACTTACAGACAACAAACCCAAAATGGTCATAATGGATTCAGGGGCACTCAAAACGTGAATATCCGTCAAAATCTCTTACTAGAATTTTTTCACGATCCCAAAACCTTCCATATACTACAATTCGTATAATAATACAGGAATGTAAAAATGAAATTTATAACGGTAAGGTCCCACTGCCGGTTTTTAAATTTACACCGAACTAATTGTTATTGCTAAATCCAACATGCTTAAAATTTTTGTGAAATTTTTACAAAATTTTTTTATTCCTAGACCTACTAAAATTGGAATTTTCAATATTATAAAAATAGTGCTTCCGGTGCTCCGATCATGTTGAAACTTCATATCTGGCAGTTTGTCGCGGTATTTAAGACATGCACCAAAATTGAACTGGATGGACCGATTTTAACGACTAGTTTCTTTGAAAAAATTTCAAAACTATGTAGGTAAACACGTACTTCCGGTGGTCCTACATGCCTCAAAAGTTGATAGAGATCTATGATTTTGCAATAATAGCCGTATGCCGAGTTTCATCACTCCACCTCAAATAGTCTGGTCGCTATCACGTTTAGACAATGACATACACAACGTGCCAAAAATGGTCAAAATGGAATCATAGGTTTTCAAAATGTAAAGATCAGTCCAAATTTTTTCGTAGAACTTTTTCATGATCGCAAGTATACTTCGTATGCGAAAATGTAAAAAGCGGAGCGAATGGGGGGGGGGCTATCCCCCCCCCTTTCCAGACATACTCAGATATTATTCCAAAAATGGGTTAAATGAAGTTAGTGTCTTTTGAAATGTGAAGATCAGCAAAAATCTTCTTTGAATGTTTTCATGATCGCAATATCTTATCTTACTATACTTTGTAAAACAACACGGGAATGTAAAAATGTAAATAAATTTAATATAATGTAAAAAGCGGAGCGAATGGGGGGGTTAAGGGGGGACGATAGCCCCTTCTTCACCGAGACACATACAGACATCTTTCGAAAACTGGTCAAAATGGATCCAGAGGCTCTAAGAATGCGAAGATCAGTCAACATTTTTCATAGAATTTTTGGATGATCCCAACACCTTCCCTTTGCTGTGCTTCGTAAAGCACCACGGATATGTAAAAATGTAAATAAATTTAATAGAATGTAAAAAGCGGAGCGAATGGGGGGTTTAAGGGGGGGCGATAGCTCCCCCTTCACACTTAAAAAATATGATCGCTATATCTTCTCTTTTCTATACTTCGTATAGTAACACGACAATGTAAAAAGCGGAGCGAATGGGGAGGGGGTTAGGGGGGGGGGTAGCCCCCCCCTCCCCCTTAACACAGACAGACATCTTGCCAAAAATTGTCAAAATGGATCCAGAGGCTCTTAGAACGCGAAGATCAGTCAACATTTTGTCATAGAATTTTTTGATGATCGCAATACCTTCAATTTGCTGTACTTCGTAAAGTAACAGGGGAATGTAAAAATGTAAATAATTTGAAAATACTAAGATTATCTTTGCAAAACTATCGACAAATCTCCGGACACGATTTTCCTTATTCTGAAAATAAAGAGTATATTGTAGCTGAACTCGGAAACTGTTGCTTGTTTAAGGGTGGTTTCTACTATTTATTGCATCAAAAGATATGACCAGAAACGCCGACTGCAACAAGTAAATTTCGAATAGTTTTATACATTTTTTAGTTTGATTAATCGATTCTCTGACGCAAACGATTTTAAGTAACGGATTTTTAGTGTGAAGTAAGAATAAAACTCCTGCTCGGTAAGTTGCGGCCAGTTGATAGTAATTTAGAAAAAAAGTAAAAAACCGAAAGACAATGAGAAAATGGAAAACAAGTGGAAAAATTAAAAACAAAATGAATAAAAAATCATTAAAAAATCTGGAGTGTATTCTTTAGAGTGCCAGTCAAAAATATTCCTAAAAAATTGCAAGACTGAACGCCTCCAAACACGCATAAAAGTCTAATTTGGAAGTGTGATCTCATAACCTAACAAGCGAAATTGACATTCTGAGAATCGCCGCCGAATGCAATTTGAAGAAGAAGAAGCAGCAGCGAACGATTTCAAGTGAAGTCTCCGTATGCATGCAAAATCTCAGTCGGCGCACGTCAAATATTTTTAACCAAGTTTAATTTCCAAATCTAATATTTTCTACTCTAGTAATATATATCAACGCTTGTTGTAAGCGAATTTTGCATTATTAATTATTTTGAACGCATCAGAATTAAAAATTTTATTCAAAATAAAGTGTAGCAAAAAAAAGTAAAAAAAACTGGCGCGGCTAGATGCGAACCCCGGTCCTTGGCGTTAAGAAGCGGGTGCCTTAACCACTGAGCTATTAAGGTCACTTCTATTTGCTGTAAATTATAATAATATTAAGTGATGATAACTATGTTCTTAACTTTGATGATTATTGTTAGTTTTTGGCGCGATAATCGAATTAAAAGTATGCGTAAGTGTGTTACGTCAAGGTAATTCTTAACTCTGCAGCATCTCAGCCGAAAATATTGCTAAGAAATTGTAGTTTTTGATAAACAGTCCGTTTCTAGTGTTTCTTTCTTCTCAAAACTTCATATGTAATATTTTTTTAGTGTCTTTTAAGTCAATAGTTCTATTTTGACGCCTAGTTGTAATGATCCCAATACCTTCATTTTACTATAGTTCGTATAGTATGAAGGGAATGCAAAAATAATGTAAAATGACAAAAGAACAAGACGCGCTGTATTTGGCGCGAATCGTCTCGACATACGTAGTGATTTGTTTTCCGAATAGCAGGATTGACACAAAGGCTATTAGAAGGGGTCTTTTAAATCGGCGATCGTCTGGAAAGCCTTCGCTGGGGACATAAAAATGCTTACTCGAAGTGCACCAGTAATTGTTGTGCTTTAGTGCATATTATTTATATTTATATATAAGAGACATTAAAACACGTTGCCATCATGGTCAGACGTGGATGCAGATATATACTGTAGTTCAGTAGTTCCTTATTGCCAACCAGTATGTGTAATGTAATGTAACCTTGCCGATCGAGGTCTTCTGTCCGGTCGTTGCTTAGGTTGCGTTTTATACTCCGCAACGTAATGCCATTGCATTACAATTACAAATACAATTACAATTACAATTACAACCAACACTTTGACGTCTCTCTTATAAGGATTTTTAAAAAACGTCCGTTTCGACCTCTCAGGATTATCTCGCTTCCTGGATTCCAGGGACCAAATAAGAAGGACGTCTTGAGTACCGACGGAGGAATTTCGAGCACAAAGGACAAGGGAAAAATTGATAATAAAAAACAAAAAATCAAGACGACTTGATAAAATGATTTTTAATTCAAGTGTCCGCAGATATTTCGGTTCGGCGTATTCGCAACCTCGTGAGTCAAGTAAATAAAAATGGTTGTGTAAAAGGAAGGTTTTTCCGGAAGGAAATGAAAATAGGCGTCCAAAGCTCACGCGGTCAATCCATGCGCGGCCTACCTGGATTCCACGGGCTAGAATATGTAACTCGTCAATTATGTCGGGCGCAGTTGCGTTTCGCATCTATAGTAATCGTCGGGTAAATTGATAAAAATTAATTTCGACGAGACGAAACGAGGATTCACGTTGCCGTTACATAAATCTCCTCGGCTTAAAATGCGGCTGAAAAATGTGAGCTGTTGCGCAATGGGAAGAAGAATGCGGATTTTTTGTTATATAAAGTAGGCGCTGGCGCTGGCGCTGGCGCTGGTAACGATTGACAATTTTCCGATCAAATAACTTTATTCGACTTTACGGCCTGGTCACATGTGCAGGTGTATGAATCGCTCCTCCCGTTATTTTTGGATTTTCCCGCTGCTGCCTCGTCCAAATATTTTATATTTCACCCGCTCGCAACAAATACAATTCAAAGGGTCCAAGCTTCAGGTCTCGATCCCCGATTCCCGTGATTAATTAGTAGAGAATATACCAGGAAATTGGCTGGCAGCGGCCCCGATCTAACCTTTAACTGCTGATTAGTTTTCGTTTAATTAAAATCGCACGCTTTGCACTTTCGAAGAACTTTGTGTCGTAAGTTCCCCGAAACGGCCGCTTTTCTTTAGATGTCCGATTCTAGCCGCCGACTCTCGTCCATGCGGCGAAGAGAGACCAAACGAAAAACAAAATACTACGCCGAAGAGAGAAGCAGTTTCCTTTAGCTCGTCTCCAGCTCGCACGGAAAAGTCGCCGAAACAAGGTTAAGGTAGGTTATGTTCACGCTTATGAGCAAGTCGTTAAACACATGAACGTCAAGCGTATGTATAATAAGTATTGCGCCGAGAGGGACCTACATACTTACTACTCTGCGGATGAATCGGACCGAAACGCAAACGGTTGCTTTTGAAAAGATCGGCGAATGCATCGCGAGGCGAGAGGAAAAATAGTGCCCGTGCTAATTTTCTTTCCCGCGCTGGAAAAGCAACAATGTATCGAAAAGAATCCTGCACATGCGAGCGTCCGCGTGTTATCTCCGAAATTGCATCATATTATGTAAATATCCTCGATAAGGTACCGGCGAGCGGTGAAGTGAAAACAAATGAAAATAATCGGGCGCACATTTCGGAAAAATCCGGTAATCGGCGCATGGTTGAACTTTAACACGTGCATATGCAACACCTAAACTGGAAAAACACATTCTTGTGTGCGACCTATATGGTTCTCGTTCTCGTTCTCGTTCTCGTTCTCGTTCTCGTTTAAATTCACGTGACTCCGGAACCATTCTTAACGGTACAAATGACATAAAATACATGGAATAACAGCGAAGCTATTTTTTCATGAATTAATTATGCGATTATTAATTAGTAAATAGGCGTTGCGTTGAACAACCGGTGATGTAACACAAAGCGAATACACGTACGTCCATGTGAGTAATAATTACGCCACATTTATTCAAATTCTCAGTCTTCTTCGGGTCCTGTAACCGGAGGATAGTCGATCAAACCTTAAAGAAAAGTCTTACTGACACAGGGATTCAAATTTGCTCTCTCATAGGGACATATGCGAGGTAGTTCTATAAGAGAGGGCGCTGCTACTCGCATCAATTTTTTGCTATGTTAGTACAATCTTCTTATGAGCTTATGTCAAGTTTCATTTCAATCTGTCAATTCACTCTCTGTCAAATATCGACGTGCCATTATTTTTGTACAATGGAACAAATCAAGTATTTTGAAGTGATTGAATTTTTATCTTTTGAAGGGTTCAAAGCACAAGAAATTTATAAACGAATATTGAAAGTGTGTGAGGACTCTTCGCCTTCAATTAGTACAGTAGAGAGAAGGGTTGCTGGATTAAATCGTGGTTGTACAAGCCTCGAAGACGATCCGCGTCAAGGACGTCCAAAAACAGCAACAACACCAAAAATCGTAGCCAAAATAGTGTTCTCCAAAGGATAAAGTGCATTTTGTGCGTCGATTCATCACTTGGTCTATCATCACTATCAAAAATCAAAACAAACGTGGCGTGAATCTGGTTCTTCGGCTCCGAAACGAGTTCGTGTTCAGAAATCGATCCAAAAGGTGTTAGCATTGTTTTTACATTCCCGTATTACTATACGAAGTATAGTAAAGGGAAGATATTCGAATCATTACAAAATTCGACCTCGAGATTTTGACGGATCTCCACGTTTTGACGGTCCCTGAATCCATTTTGACCATTTTTGGCATATTGTATGTGTGTGTATGTGTTTGTGTGTGTGTCTGTGTCTGTGTGTATGTAAACACGATAGTGCTCATACCGTTTGATCAAGAACGATGAAATTTGGCATATGGCCATTATCGCAAAAACTTAGATCTGTGTCAACTTTTGAGGCATGTAGGACTACCGGAAGTACCCGATTACCTAAACAGTTTTGAAATTTTTCCAAGTAAAGTAGTCTTTAAAATTAAGCTATCGGAATGAAATTTCGTGCACATCGTTAATATCTTAAAAAACTGAGATATACCAATTTTCAACACGATCGGAGAACCGGAAGTGCTCCTTTTTTTATTTTGAAAATTCCAATTTTAGTAACTTTGGAATAAAAAATGTTAAAAAAATGCTTAGCATGGAAAATATAGCAATAGCAAATAGTTCGGTGTAAATTTGAAAACCGGAAGTGGGACTTTACATTCATAAATTATTTACATTCCCGTATTACTATACGAAGTCTAGTTAAGGGAATATACTATATAAAGTATAGTAAAAGGAAGGTATTGGGATCATGACAAAATTCGACCTCGAAATTTTGGCAGATCTCCACGTTTTGAGTGTTGCTGATTCCATTTTGACCATTTTGGGCATGTTGTCTGTGTGTGTAAACACGATTGCGGTTAGACCGTTTGAGCTAGGGCAATGAAATTTGGTATACGGCCACTATCACAAAAACTTAGATCTGCATCAACTTTTAAGGCATACAGGACTACCGGAAGTACCCGTTTACTTACACAGTTTTGAAATTATTCCAAGTAAAATAGTCTTTAAAATTAAGCTATCGGAATGAAATTTCGTGCACATCTGTAATATTTTAAAAAACTGAGAGATACAAATTTTCAACATGATCGGAGCACCGGAAGTGCTATTCTTATAATTTTGAAAATTTAAATTTTAGTAGGCCTTGGAATAAAAAATGTTACAAAAATGCTTAGCATGGAAAATATAGCACTAACAAATAGTTTCGTGGGAATTTGAAAACCGGAAGTGGGACTTTACTGTCATAAATTTCATTGTTTACATTCCCGTATACTATACAAAGTATAGTAAAGAGAAGGTATTGGGATCATGACAAAATTCGACCTCGAGATTTCGACAGATCTCCACGTTTTGAGTGCCCCTGATTCCATTTTGATCATTTTTGGCATGTCTGTGTGTGTGTGTGTGTGTAAACATGATAGCGGTCAGACCGTATGAGCTGGAGCGATGAAATTTGGTATGCGGTCATTATCGCAAAAACTTAGATCTGTGTCAACTTTTGAAGCATGTAGGACCACCGGAAGTACGTGTTTACCTACACAGTTTTGAAATTTTTTCAAATAAACTAGTCGTTAAAATAGGGTCATCGAGTTCAATTTTGGTGCATGTCTTAAATACCACGACAAACTGCCAGATACGAAGTTTCAACATGATCGGAGCACCGGAAGTGCTATTTTTATAATTTTGAAAATTCCAATTTTAGTAGGTCTAGGAATAAAAAATTGTACAAAAATGTTACAAAAATGCTAAACATGGAAAATATAGCAATAACAAATAGTTCCGCGTAAATTTGGAAACCGGAAGTGGGACTTTACACAAAGTATTGTACATTACATGAAGAAATATTAAAAACATTCCGATTATATATATGTACCGAAAAATAATTGAATATTCTTTATGAATATATTAATGTGTTTTATTAATGGCGGGTATTTTTATGTCTGACATATATTTATACGGGAATGTTGAGTGGAGACACTCCAGATTTTTTGGTGGATTACTTGCAAACTGGTAAAGCAATCAATTCTGAATATTATTGTAACCTTTCAAACCAGCTGACGAAAAAATTCCTGGAAAAAGACCTTGTTTTCAATAGAAAAAAAATCTTTTTTCATCAGGACAATGCACCGTGTGAGAAGATAATTTCGACAATGACTTCAATGGATCCATGATTTAAAGTTCGAATTATTTGAATCGAGTGTATTCACTAGCGACTTCCATCGTTTTCCAGACCTAAACAACTCACGCGTGGAACGCCCATCAAATGCTGAGGTCATAACAGCTGTGAAAGCGAATTTTGCAGCCCTTCCAGATTCTCACTTCAGGGATGAAATTCATGAATTCGAATCTCGTTAGATCGGATGTGTATTGATGTTCAGGGAGAGTACCAAATACTGAATATGAAAGTGTGTTTCAAGTTATGAAGGAATTTTGTTTGTGGATTACTTGCAAATTGGTGAAACAATAAATTCTGTATATTGTTGGAACCTTTTAGATCATCTGAATGGAAAGAGTCGTGAAAAAGAGCCAATTTGAATTTGAAAAAAAATCATCAGGACAATGCACCGTGTGAGGAGAGCATTTTGACCACGGCTCCAAATGCATCCATGAATTAAAGTGCGAATTGTTCAAATCCACCGTATGCACCAGATTTGGCCCCTAGCGACTTGCATCTGCTTGCAGACCTAAAATTCACTCGTCTAGAGCGTTTTTCATCAAATGATGAGGTCATAACAGATGTAGAAGCGTAGTTAGCAGCCCTTCGAGATTCTCACTTCAGGGATGAAATTCCTGAATTGGAATCTCGTTAGATCGGATGTGTATTGATGTTCAGAGAGAGTACCACATACTGAATATCGAAGTGTATTTCAAAGTGCGAAGGAATTTTGTTTTTGTATTACTTGCAAACAGGTAAAACAATAAATTCTGAATATTGTTGCAACCGTTTAGACCATCTAAAGGAAGAGTCGTGAAAAAGAACCGGTTTGCATTTGAAAAAATTTCACCAGGACAATGCACCGTGTCAGGAGAGCATTTTGACAACGGCTCCAATGGATCCATGAATTAAAGTGCGACTTGTTGAAATCTACCGTATGCACCAGATTTGGCCCCTAGTGACTTGCATCTGCTTCCAGACCTAAAATGCACGCTTCCAGAGCGTTTTTCATCAAATGATGAGGTCATAACAGATGTAGAAGCGGCGTATTTTGCAGTCCTTCCAGATTCTCACTGCAGGGACGGAATTCATAGATTGGAATCTCGTTGAAACAGAAGTATATTGATGTTCAGGGTGACTATAGTGAATAATAAAGTGTATTTTAAGCCATAAAAATGTGTTTTTCTTACCGAGCCGCAAAACTTATTGGACAACCTAGTATCTCAGAAGTGATCAGATTGCTGCAGATGAGAAATTTGCTGCTACCGTTTATTTTAATATCAAACATTCGTGTTTTGCCGATTTTTAAGAATTCAGTTTCAAAAGAGGTTATCTAATTGTGGAAACGAGAAAGTTGGTGTGTAGATACTCCTTTAAAAATAATCAAGGGCGCTTTTTTCTCTAATTGAATGTAATTCGGAAATCACAAAGGGATAGTTTTGTAAAAGTACTGGTCTTTTATTCATTGTCTTTTCATTCCAATGGGATTACAACCTAAGACTAATGATGTGAAGTGCTCAAATTGAAGAGAATAGGAGTGTAAACGCTGAATGTCTTTAGGCTTAGACTTCGCGGATAATAGTCAGCAATTCAACCTTACCTTCTAAACGCTTCCGTTTCTGTTTTTCATTTGGTTCATGATTGACTAATCAAATTATTTCAGATTGCCGATTTGGGGACTATGACTAAATATTGTTTTTTTATTTTAGGCGATTGCAGGGCTCTTTAGTGAGGAAACACTAGATTTATTAACGTTTCGCAAAGTTTGCAAGCCTCACAATAATTTCTTTGCACCTTAACACGGTGAATTATGCAATTCTGCAACAAAACAAGCATAATTGCCAAATCTGAAGCCAGTAGCAAATACTCGGACATTCCGGATTGGTTCATATTTTCCCGATATTCAGTCTATTTCCGAGGCCAGAAGCCTGGACTTAGCTTGACGCTATGAAATGTTTGACATTTCCTGGCCGAAGAAGATCGCAATCGAAACGATTCAAACTGCTTCAAATCGAAACGATCCATTAATATACCGAAGTACAGAACAGTCATTTCGGTCGTTTTTCTTGGTGGTGGACTAATTCTGCACGCTAAAGTTGAGAATATATGTATCATAGAAGGCTTGTCGGAGACGCGAGAACCAAGAAGAAAAATAAAAGGAACGTTTCGACCTCTTTCGACACCGTTCTTGTTCCAATGCAGCAAACTACAATATAACATAATAGCTCCGATATAGAACGAGTTATTTAATAGTTAAGAAATTGCAACCGAGTGACCTTCGTGGTTTTTAGTCTTCCAGGGCATTGCGCTACGTAAAATATAGTATAATCAATGCGGCCAACTGCGGCTAATTAAATATTACATTTGTTAACATTGCCGGCCGGGGCAGGTTATGTCTGCCCCACGTGATGCAGAACAATTATCGGCGAACGTTTACGTTATTAATATTAAAGAACGAATGCGAATACGAATGCGAACGGTTTTTTTCTTTATTCTACAAGGATTAGGGTACGGCAACGGCTGCGGCACCGACCGAGGTTTACGGATAACCTATTTTATGCATTATTGACTTGTTTAATTTCTGCATTGGCCGCCATTTCGATTTATTTTTAATTAGAGGCGTAGGTTGCGACTGCACAAGAACTGCACTGTTAAGACGGGTTGCCGCAGGTATCGTTCCATTGCTGAATTCCAGATCGTTTGATGATGGTTGAATTTGCATGTTCGCACTTTAATTGTAAATATTCAGCTACTATATTATCGGCAATGTGCTTCAAATTTTAATTGCATCGCTTAATACGAAACGTACATGCACAATACTTATCAACATGGTCCCCTTGCCCCTTGACCCATCGTTGCACAAGCTTCCTGGAACCCTCACAAAAAAGGTTTTTGGAGCCAAGAACGGTTTGCTTATTTCACTGCTTCATCTGAGGTAAATCTACGGCCCCTTAATGCCTCATTGAGTGGGCCAAACGAGTCGGGGCTAGGTCAGGACTATACGTAGGATGAGCCAGTGCTGAAAGTTGAGTTCCTGAATCGTTTCAATAGTGTGGACAAATACTACTGTCGATACTGTCTAGCAATTTTTGCGCATGAACAATCTGGAGGTTTCCATTCCATATTCTGCAATTTAAACCCCCCCCCCGCCTCGTAATGATGGACCCACGTTTGATCACCGATAGACACTCTACTTAAGAAGATGCCAAATTTATTGTCATAGCCGATCCCCCTTTTTTTGACTTTATGAAACCCAACTCGATTGTGGACGATTTCGAAGGCAGAACCACGACTAATTTGGAGACAATGTGTCGCTTTATCAATAGTTTCTCACCTCTTTAACATATTCATGTCACGTCCCCGTTCAATATTTTTCTCATTAGTGGCGGTAGATGATGGTCCGGCTCCTTCGTTATGCCCATTTTAAAATGTTTCTGTCCATTCGTAGACATTCTGCTGAGGCAACACTGTACTCTTGCTGTGTCGAGTCTTCGATGAATTTCGGCCCTTGATACGGTGGGGTAGCCCCGGTCAACGGCACGACAGCGACATCGGAACTAACTTGGCACGATCTAACCTGTGCAGACACAGCAACAATTAAACTACGGATACGTCATCTATGACAGTACTACTACCATAAGGATAATTATAGCCACATTGCGTTTGAAAATTAAGTTACAAATCTTAAAGGAGTGGTACAGAAATAAAAAGCGATAGATTTTGAGGCATAATTAGTAACTGAGACATTTAATACAAGCATTTTATTCAAGAGGAAAAACAAGCGCCACATGTTTGGTCGGATTATTGTCATTTCAATTTGTTTTTAATACATTGTCTACTATAACGTACGCTAGCTAAACTTGTCTTTATGCCTTATTCAAAGAATAATTTACTACTGTGCAAATCATCTGATCTTACTAAGCACAAAACAAGAAAAATCATCAACCATCATATTCTTATTCTTTTTTACAAAATTGTCCCTATTCTACAGCCTGTGTCAAAATTAAGCTACAAAACTTAAAGGGGTGTCAGATGTAAAAAATAATAAGCGAAATTCCCTTTGACTGACGTGATCGGTCGAACACAGACGAATTTTATCGGTATTTCGCAAGCGCCGCATGTTTGGTCGGATTGCGGTCATTTCAATTTGTTTTTAATGCATTATTTAAGTCCTTGCATTGCTCATGCACTCTCTTTAACTACTAGTCTACATAATATTTATATTGACATCTACACGCCTGAAGTTTTGGTAACGCATGCAATCAGGGAATTAAATCAAATTACTTCCGCCTGTCGGAAAGGCAGTTCAGTAATTCATTATCAGTTTTATTTGAATTTAGCTTAACACAAGAAGTTACCCCCTTAATTTTACAAATTTTTTAAATATGTCATTATGCTATTTATCGAGTGCAGCGCCCAGCGCATCCGGACTGGGGGTAAAACACTTTTTGACCGGCCCATTGAAGATCATCTACCCCTCGGATATCATTTGCCATTGAAGATCATTTGCCCATCGCAGATTATTTGTCCATCGCATATCATTTGCCCCTCTTGCTAGTATACAGGGTGTTACAGAATACTTAACCCACATGTTAAGAACGCTAATGTGACCACGACCTGGTTTTTTCTAGGTATAAATAAAAATGTCAAAAATTTGGATAATTTGGGACACCTGGAATAATCGTAATGATGCCGATAGACCATGGTCGGTTGAAGAATATTATACAGACACCGTCTGCGGCACCGTTATTGCTATAAAAATAACGGCATCACAATCAAACACGTCGTTAGATCCTTCAAAACCTCGAGATTCAATTTTTCATTAACGCAAAATCGTCCTTGTCAAAGAGCAAAAGAATATAAACAACCATTGAAGTCAAATTTTATAACATCGCGTTTTTTCGAATCGTTCCAAACAGAACGTTTAAAAATACCGGCATCACAATCAAAACAATGCGTTAGATATGTCATAATCACGAGATAAAATTATTTCATGAACACAAAACCTTCCTAACGGAAAGGCAGTTCAGTAATGTTTAACTACTTTGTACACATGTCAGAGTTGATTATGAGTATAATTCATTATCAGTTTTATTTGAATTTAGCTTAACACAAGAAGTTACCCTCTTAATTTTACAACTTTTTCAAATATGTCATTATGATATTTATCGAGTGCAGCGCCCAGCGCATCCGGACTGGGGGTAAAACACTGTTTGACCGGCCCATTGAAGATCATCTACCCCTCGGCTATCATTTGCCATTGAAGATCATTTGCCCATCGCAGATTATTTGTCCATCGCATATCATTTGCCCCTCTTGCTAGTATACAGGGTGTTACAGAATACTTAATCCACATGTTAAGAACGCTAATGTGACCACGACCTGGTTTTTTCTAGGTATAAATAAAAATGTCAAAAATTTGGATAATTTGGGACACCTGGAATAATCGTAATGATGCCGATAGATCATGGTCGGTTGAAGAATATTATACAGACTCCGTCTGCGGCACCGTTATTGCTATAAAAATAACGGTATCACAATCAAACACGTCGTTAGATCCTTCAAAACCTCGAGATTCAATTTTTCATTAACGCAAAATCGTCCTTGTCAAAGAGCAAAAGAATATAAACAACCATTGAAGTCAAATTTTATAGCATCGCGTTTTTTCGAATCGTTGCAAACAGAACGTTTAAAAATACCGGCATCACAATCAAAACAAAGAGTTAGATCCGTCATAACCACGAGATTTCACGAACACCAAACCTTCCTCATAACATAAAGACAGAAAAAAAGAACGTAAACAACCATTTAAGTAAAATTTTATTCGAGCGCGTTGTTTTTTGAACTGGAGATCGAACGTGACCTCGAAAGAATATCGGTTTAAATTACCGTCGCAAGAAGAGTGGTTACATCGTACATCGCAAACTAAACAATAACTTACTTGTCGACATGTTTTATCGTTAAAATTCGATGGCTACTTAAATACAGTTAATTTATATCACAATTAATAGTACAAATTCATGTTATTGCGACGACAGAAAAACATGCACCGCTTGTCTTGCGTCTGTGTTTACAATAAAATGAGGGTTTTTCTTGTTTCGTGCTTAGTAGTAAGTAGTAAATATGTCTCTCTTTGGATAAGGCAAGAAGAAAAGTTTAACTAATTTACGTAATAGTAAATAATCTATTAAAAACAAATTGAAATGACCGCAATTCGGCCAAACATGTAGCGCTTGTGATTCTTTGAAATACCGATATTCGTCTGTGTTCGACCGATGACGTCAGTCAAAGGGAATTCCGCTTAATTTTTTTTATATCTAACACCCCTTTAAGTTTTGTAGGTTAATTTTGAAGCAGGCTGTAGAATAGGGCCAATTTTGTGAAAAAAGAATAAGAATACGATGGTTGGTGATTTTTCTTGTTTTGTGCTTAGTAAGATCAGATGATTTGCACAGTAGTAAATTATTCTTTGAATAAGGCATAAAGAAAAGTTTAGCTAACTTACGTAATAGTAAATAATGTATTAAAAACTAATTGAAATGAAATACCGATAAAATTCGTCTGTCTTCGACCAACGACGTCATAGGGAATTCCGCCACCTATCGCTTATTATTTCATATATCTACCACCCCTTTCAGTTTTGTAGGTTAATTTTGAAATGGGGCCAATTTTGTGAAAAAAGAAGAAGAATACGAAGAATAGGAAGACGAAAATGAAAAAAAAATGAATGTAGTGAGGACGGACACGTTGTTGCAAAATCTGCGAGTCACGGAAACAAAGGTAGGAGCAATTGCAGCGTTAGTAGAAAATAAATATCTTTTAAATTGCGCAACAGATCACATTTTTCGTCCGCACTCGAGTCTGAGTTTTATGCAACGACAACGTGAATTCTCATTTCGCTTCGTAATTAATTTTTTATCGGCGTGCCCGGCAATTACTACAGATGCGAAACGAAACTGCCACCGACATAATTGACGGGTTACATATTCCCGGGGCGGGAATCCGCAGAATCGCGCATGGACGGACCGCGTGAGTTCATTTTCTCCCGGAAAAATAACCGCTTCGCCCTTACACAACCAATTCATTTTTACGTAACCGGGAGACAGGGGACGGGGGCGAAAGGCGTCCTTTCCGATCTCTAGACTCTAACGTTAGACCGAAGGAATAAGAAGAAACCCGCGTTGAATCTCGGATCGAGTCATCCGACGATGGCGAAGGCACGAGACGAATGAAAACGGTCATTTTTCGGCAGCGCTTTACGTCATCGATTGCAAATAGGAAATAGGTACTGTAATAGTAATAATAATAATAATAATACTATAATGTTATCGTATTCACGAGCGGTACACCTCGGCGTTACCTATCCTGGTTATAAAAGTGCGGTAACCTCGAAATTTTTGCCGCACAAAGCGAAAACTGTTACCTTGGTAGCCAGCTTCCTATCTTCCACGTGCCGGTCGGCGGCTGCTCTTGCCATATTGCAAGTTCGTGATTTTCAGGCATTAGTATTACAACATTTCGCACTGCCACGGCTAAGTCGATCGTTTCAACTGCTATTGCATTTCCTTATTACGTCAGCACCTTCGATACTTTTGCCGCAATTTCAACCGGTTCTAACAGCCGTCGTTACCTTGTGCACGGCGCTCTGCTGACGGACCATTGTCACAGCCGACTTCTCGAAGGCACGGATTGCTTAGATTTTGCTAATCGGAAGACCGACAAAAACGAACGAAAAAACCAGGTAATACGAAACGATGACGCGTCCGTGTCAGCGTCAGCGTCGTTAAAACAAAAATCAGTATCTGGGGCATAATTAGATCATTTTTCCCATTACGGTCGGAAAGTAGAGGCCAGAGGCGAGAGGCAGCGGCACGATTAGTGCATTGTTTGCTATGATAATCGACTGTAACAGTACTGGAAATGTAGGTCGTGCTCGACGTCTCTAATGTAATAATGGAATATGATAACCTGAATGTTGCCGCACTATTGTTTATTTAGATTTTTTGTTTGTGTCACTCGGAACGACCAGAAATTGGTCGCCGATCGCGCCTCGAAACGGTCGAATTTACCGCAACTTTCGACTAAAAACTCTTCAAACTAATCAATTGTTTACGTAGTCGATAACCCTGTAAAAGAAATACCGTGATCAAACACCCAAAGCCTTGGCCTGATAAATAATAAAAACACATAATATTCCAAGTTTCGTTTAACGTAACTGCATTATAAATACAAACTATCGTTTCATAACCTACCGGTGCTCGGCTTATTGACGAAGACGAAATTAACCAACTCGGTGCCCGATTACCCGTTTCATTCTACTTTTCTCTTTCTGAATCGAACCGTTCTAAACATTACGGATTTTGCACCCCCTACCTTACGATCCCCGTATAATTTAGCGACTGCTTGCTTTTTCCCTTCATACTATACGAACTATAGTAAAGGGGTCATTACGAAGTTCATCCTTTTGACGGATCTCCACTTTTTGAGTGCCCCTAAATGCATGTTGTCTGAGTGTGTATTTTGACATTTATTCAAGTAAACTAAGCGTTTAAATAGAGCTAATGACTTGAAATTTGTCGCCGAAATGCTGCAGAATGAAGAATTACCGTGACGCAATACACTTATACATAGTTTTAATTAGATTATCGCTCCAAAAATTAGCAAAAATAGTCAAAATTAAAAGCATATTATCATTACTTAATATACTAATAATGTATGTTAACTGTAAGTGACCCTAGTAGCTCAATGGTTATGACACCCGCTTCGTGACGTCAAGGTCCGGGGTTCGAATCTGGCCGCGTTAGTTTCATACTTTTTTTTGCTAGAATTTATTTTGAATCAAATTTTTAATTCTGATGGGTATCAAATAATTAATAATGTAAAATTAATTTGTAGCAACTGAAAAATTAAGCGTTAGTTATAAAATTATATTACTAGCGTAGAAAATATTAGATTTGAAAATTAAACTTGGTTAAAAATATTTGACGTGCGCCGACTGAGATTTTGCATGCATACGGAGACTTCACTTGAAATCGTTCGCTGCTGCTTCTTCTTCTTCAAATTGCATTCGGCGGCGATTCTCAGCCTGTCAGTTCCGCTTGTTAGGTTATGAATTCACACTTTAAAAATAGACTGTAATGCAGGTTTGCAGACGTTCGATCTTGCAGTTTTTAAGGAAAATGTTTAGCTGGCATTCCAAAGAATACATTTATGCATAGTTCCAACTCGAAACCCATTAAAATTGAAACTTTTGTTTTATTTTTGCATCGCATAAAAGTGTAAACCTTTAATTTAATTCTAAGGGGACTTCAATTCAACTCATTAGCATAAATTTCGTTTTGTCTCGTGGCTCAACGGCTTGTTATTGTTTGTTGTTTACATACCGCGTTAACTACTTAATTACAACGTTGGGAGAAATTGTCTCCAAGTCGTTCTAACAATCGGCAACCGAATTTGCAATCGATTTTCGACGAGCCGGTCGCATAGTGTGATGCTTTTTATGAATGTCTTCACTACGTAGCTGGCTTAGGAAGTCCTTTCTCGGAAACGAACTGCACAAAGGTTTGAAATGATGACGCTTATTTCAGTTTTGCAAGACGTAATCTCGATTCGACTGCCTTTCCAGTATTACAGCACGAAAGAGAAGCACTAGCACCGTAGATATTGTAAAAAATCTAATCGTTCGCGAAAAAGCTCTGGCGCAGATGTTGTAATTATCAAGTCGCCAAGGATGGAATAAATAGTGCTTGTTATTCCAACGCCTACTTAAAATATCAGGCTTAGAAAATAAGCCTCTTCGGTGCTTCGTTCCCGTTGAAATTTAGAATCTACCAATTTTAAGTGGCGTTTAAAGTGCGCATTTTGGTAGCTCTGTTCTAACGACTGATGCACGAGAAACAAAATTAAAACATGCGTAGGTACTCCGCGGCTATGGCGGTGAAGTCCCACTTCCGGTTTTCAAATTTACACAGAACTACTTACTAAAACTATTTTTCCAATTTGTAGCATTTTTGTAACATTTTAGTAGTTTTTTATTCCAAGGCCTACTTAGTATGCAATTTTCAAAAATAAAAGTGAAGCACTTCCGTTCTTCCAATCATGTTGAAACTTGACATTTACCATCTATTTGGGGTATTTAAAGCGTGCATGAAATTTCAATTTAATAGCTCCATTTAAACGCCTACTTTACTTGAAAATTTTTCAAAACTCTGCAGGTAAACACGCATTTCCGATGGTCTTACATGCCACAAAAGTTGATACAGATCTGCGAATTTGCGATAATAGCAATGTGTCAAATCTTATCGCTCTTCGTCAAACGGCCTGAGCCCTTCCCTTTAGTAGTGCAGTGATACGGGTCAGTAAAAATCGAATTTGCCGTGGTAAAGTCCCACTTCCGGTTTTATAATTTGCACAAAACTGCTTATTATAGCTGCTTTTTCAATTGGAAGCATTCTGGTAAAATTTTTTACTCCAAAGCCAACTTAGTATGCAATTTTCAAAAATAAAAATGAAGCACTTCCGGTTTTCCGATCGCGTTGTAACTTTGCATTTGGAATTTATTTGGGGCACTTAAGACGTGCGCAAAATTTCAATTTAATAGCTCCATTTAAACGCCTACTTTACTTGAAAATTTTTCAAAACTCTGCAGGTAAACACGTACTTCCGATTGTCTTACATGCCGCAAAAGTTGATACAGATCTGCGAATTTGCGATAACAGCGATATGTCAAATTTCATCGTTCCAGCTCAAATTGCTGGAGCCCTTGCCTTTAGTGGTGTAGTGATACGGCCCCGTAAAAAGCAAATTTGCGGTGATAAAGTCCCACTTCCGGTTTTATAATTTACACAAAACTGCTTATTATAGCTAAGTTTTCAATTGGAAGCATTCTGGTAACATTTTTTACTCCAAGGCTTACTTAGTATCCAATTATCAAAAATAAAAGTGAAGCACTTCCGGCTTTCCGATCGTGTTGAAACTTTTCATTTGCCATCTATTTGGAGCATTTAAGCCGTGCACGAAATTTCAATTTAATAGCTCCATTTAAACGCCTACTTTACTTGAAAAATTTTCAAAACTTTGCAGGTAAACACGTACTTCCGAATGTCTTACATGCCGCAAAAGTTGATACAGATCTGCGAATTTGCGATAATAGCGATATGTCAAATTTCATCGTTCCAGCTCAAATTGCCGGAGCCCTTCCCTTTAGTGGTGTAGTGATACGGCCCTGTAAAAAGCAAATTTGCGGTGATAAAGTCCCACTTCCGGTTTTATAATTTCGACAAAACTGCTTATTATAGCTAAGTTTTCAATTTGAAGCTTTCTAGTAACATTTTTTACTCCAAGGCCTACTTAGTATCCCATTTTCAAAAATAAAAGTGAAGCGCTTCCGGTTTTCCGATCGCGTTGAAACTTTGCATTTGCCATCTATTTGGGATTTAACACATGTGCGAAATTTCAATTTAATAGCTCTATTTAAATGCCCACTTTACTTGAAATATTTTCAAAACCGTGCAGGTAAACACCTATTTCCGATGGTTTTACATGCCACAAAACTTGATACAGATCTGCGATTTTGCGATAATAGTGATATTTCAAATCTCATCGCTCCATGTCCAACGGCCTGAGCCCTTCCCTTCAGTAGTGTAGCGATACGGGTCAGTAAAAAACAAATATGCGGTGGTAAAGCCCCACTTCCGGTTTTGTAATTTACTTAAAACTGCTTACTATAGCTAAGTTTCCAATTTGAAGCATTCTGGTAACATTTTTTACTCCAAGGTCAACTCAGTATGCAATTTTCAAAAATAAAAATGTAGCACTTTCGGTTTTCCGATTAAGTTGAAATTTTGTATTTACTATATTTTTGCAATATTTAAAGCGTGTACGAGATTTCAAATGAATATCTCTATTTTAAAGAGTAGTTGACTTGAAAAAATGTCTGAAACTGTGTAGGTAAAGAGGTAATTCCGGTAGTGTTACATGCCTCAATAATAATAATAGCCGTCTGTCAAATTTCATCGCTCCAGCTCAAACGGGCTGAGCGCTATCGTGTTCACAGACAACATGCCAAAACTGCTCAAAAGGGATTGAATGTAAAAATTGGTGTAAAATTCAGAGATTAGTCCCTTGGCTGCGTCATTAGTGATAATGTGGCGAATGCGAGATGCATTCATATTTTACCCGATATTATCATTAACTGATTTTATACAATAAACCCATAAAACTAACACATTACATTCATAAAGCAACTCTCTACGGTACAATAAAAAGTAGTTTTTGAGGCAAAGCACGACTTTAATCCGTTTATATTTAGGTGCGTTTGCATCTGGAAGAGTTTTTCGCGGGGTGAAATAATCGTTAAGGGTCGCAAGGTCGTCGTCGCATCTTCTAATTGCGGAAACCGGTAGAAAGTCGAGAGAAAACGCGTCAACTATCAGAAAGTCCGGTTATACAAGAGGTCAAAATGGAAAAATAAGTTTCATCGGTCATCGATCGCCGTCGTTACGCAACGTGCCGACCGAACGCTTGACATTATTGTAACGAAACCGATCAAAATGAAATCCCAACG
Organism: Helochares maculicollis; assembly: GCA_033557835.1. Taxonomy (NCBI): domain Eukaryota; kingdom Metazoa; phylum Arthropoda; class Insecta; order Coleoptera; family Hydrophilidae; genus Helochares; species Helochares maculicollis. The sequence continues at coordinate 31,428 of JAWQRO010000073.1, read as the reverse complement.
TTGCGTTCGCATAATACAGATTAGATGCAAGGCAAGGCAGGAAGGAAAGGGAAGCATAGAAAGACATACGTTTCGGCCATGTGCCTAGGCCGTACTTGCGTTATCTGGACACGTGACCAACAGGTAACGTTCGAACTGTCGCTGCCGTTGCCGCTACCGCTACCGCTACCGCCACCGCCACCGCTTGCTCCTGTAAACAAAAGAATATTCGCTTTAATACTCGTACGTCAGCACACCTCGATGCATCAAGTGGCCGTGGAAGGTTTCGCCTAGTATTTTTCGAAGCGCGCCCTGGCGGAAGCCCCGCAACTGCATCAATTTTGACAGCTCAGCCTAACATCGACTACTAAGAGAAAATCTAGACCTAAAAAATCGCCACAATTCAAAAGGAAGCAAAAAGACCGATCAACCTTGAGAGGTTGAAACATACGTCAAAAGTTTGTGGTGCATCAAAAATTTAGCCATCTCGCAACAATCGAGCAAGCTCCGCCGATTTCAGTTCGTTCATTCTGACCTTCTCGCTCTTTCGTTCATAAAAGGAGTTATCGGTGCCGAAGCGCTATAAATAAATTCCCAATCTAATCATTTTTGCCAAAAAGGTTCGTTGACTCGTTAGTTAATCTTAGTGAGCGGTTTTGTTTTTCAAAAATGTTTATTCCGACTCGGGCGATTACTTTTGTCGCAAGACTCTCTTGTTTTTCGATTTTTTTACAAACACCGAACGATACAATTAGTGTCGCGTCAGGTGTGGGGGTCGGTTACAAATTCATTCCTCGTTCCTCTTTTCGGTCCTTACCTTATCTCGAGCATTTCACTTCCACGATTATCGTGTCCTCGTACGTTCGGCCGCGAATATCTGTGCGGTGATGCATTAATTCGATAGCGCTTTAAAAAATTCGCACGCGTGGCACCTTTGTTCGTTTCAGTCATTTCTCCGCCGGTTCCCCGACGTCAGGAATCGGCCCGGAAAGTTTTTGTTTTGGTTTTGTATGCACTGCTTTGTTACGGTCGATTTCTAATCTTCCTTTTTGTTTTTCCTACTTCCTAATAATGAGTAAGTCGCCTCATTCATTAACTCGCAAATATAGATTGCGGTTTTTAACGAATCGACTGAATGCTCAGCGGTCGCTATTCACCGCGAGTACCTGTCATACGTTCGCTTTTTGGCGCGACATTTGAAAATTTGACCGGCGCCCGCTATTGCAACGGCTGCCGTTTAAAATATCGCTACCTATTAATCGCAACTTCTCCTGTGGGAGTTTTAAATCTTGACTATTTTACCTTACAATTGGCTACAAAACATGTGATTGATTACATAATACAACGCAAGCCAATTCGTATTTTGATACGAAAAAATTCTTTTGTGCGCAATTGCAAAAAAGACTTGATTAAATTGTATTTATTTTGTTTTAAAACACTAGAGCGACTTAAACTCAGCGCACTAAAGCAAATTGTTTCCCAATTCTTGCTTGTCATTTAATTTATTGTTCCACACTACATGAACTAAATTACAGTATTGGAAGTAAGTGTCTTCAAATCGTTCTAACAAGTAACGACGGAATGAGCAAATGATCTTCGATCGGTCGGTCTAATAGTGTTATATCGCCAGTCCGGAAGCGCTGGGTTGGCCGCTGCACTCAACAATCAGCATGGTGGAACAGTGCAAACGGTAAAAAATGAATGATTACATAATTTAAGTATATTTTAGGTGACAAATAAATCTAACGCTTATTCAGTCCTAGTGACTAGTAATTAATCCTTCGTGCAAATCAAGCGAGCGGTGAGGTTTCGCCTCACATTTTGCACGCTGTGATAATATCTCAGTTACTAATGATAGATGACTCAAACGAGAGCTTATCGTCTTGGAGTTTGCTACACCACAGGCTGAGTGCAGTTTCTGCAACTGCACAAGAGTGGTATCAAACTTCACTGCAGCTATGGACTAATCTTTGAGTCTAAAAAACGAAGCAATTCGGCCGATGCAGATTTTCAGTAAAGCGTTCAGGTAAAGGTCATTATACCTCCGGAACGTTCACATTCATGACTCACGAAATGATATAATATTAAAAGTATCGCGAGCAAGAACCCGAGTTGGGCAGCACAACAACACAATACATAAGTCGGTGTCGGTGCCGGTGTAATCAGTGTAACACACAAGCACCGGGACCATTTCTTGTAGACTGCGGTCCGCTACGATCGATGATAGTTGTGTATTTTTAGACATTTTAGAACGCGTGTCACACGTTGTGTTAGATAGATATTATAGTTGCGCAACTAGATTCCAATTTGCAATTACAAAATACCGTTACCGCTTGAAATTTTAAATAACAAAAATCGCAGATAATGAAGGTCAATCACATCGGTTCGCCGGAAAGCGAACAACACTTACAACATTTTGAAAACCGTGCAAATTCTCAACAAACAGGGACCACTGTCCACTCTCCACTGTCAACTGTCAACTGTTAACTGTCAACTGTTAATTGTCAACTGTCATTCACGCTCTGTCAGCGCTCCAGAAGTTCGCTCCTTTGATTACTATTAAAGTTGGGAGTACCACGAGTCAAAATCAGAAAATTCGGCCCGTCTCAAAAGTCTCATTTAAAAAAATCATAATGACCTCTTCAAATTGAAATATTACCGTTCAGAAAAGATCGGTAAACGGAGGAATGGACGTGACATTAAGGGGGTGTTAATTGAGGTCGGCCGTCCCACGCACTTCTTCCCACCTCGCGTGTCCTCGAAGGGGGTAGAATAGAACAACCTGTTGTGGATGAAAGAAATCTCACGTGGTGCTACAACGCGCCGCATCGGCCCCTTTACGTAACGTTCAATCGTACACGTTCATCAAGCGAACGGGGTTAATTTTTTCCTTTATTTCGAATGATTGGTTTTCATGTTTTTAATTTCAATTAGCAACGTGAGTCGCAATTGCTACACGATTGCTCAATCATACGAAATACCCTCGACACTTAATTGAATGTCATCGGCGACATCTTTATCGCGATAGCCGTACTTGCGTTTAGCCAAGCAACGAACCAAACCTTTAATTTAGTTTAAAATAACAGAATGCTGCAAGTACAGTCTAACTAGCTCTGTTTAAATAGCAGACGACAGCCTGTAATCTAGTACACTCATAAAAAAATCCTCTGGACTCCACGTTTTGAGTGCCCCTGAATCCATTTTGACTATTTTTGACATGTTGTCTGTGTTCGTATGTATGTAAACACGATAGCGGTCAGACCGTTTGAAATGGAGCGATGAAATTTGGCATACGGCTATTATCGCAAAAACTTAGATCTGTATCAACTTTTGAGGGATGTACGAACACCGGAAGTACCCGTTTACCTGCACAGCTTCGAACATTTTTCAAGTAAAGTAGTCTTTAGAATTAAGCTATCCGATTGAAATTTCGTGCACATCTTAATTGACACAAAAAACTCGCAGATACAAATTTTTAACATGATCGGAGCACCGGAAGTGCTGTTTTTATAATTTTGAAAATTCCAATTTTAATTGGTTTTGGAATAAAAAATTTTACAAAAATGTTACAAAAATGTTACAAAAATGCTAAACATGGAAAATATTGCAATAACAAATAGTTCCGTGTAAATTTGAAAACCGGAAGTGGGACTTTACCGTCATAAATTTCATTTTTATATTCCCGTATTACTAAATGAAGTAAAGGGGAGGAATTGGAATCATGAAAAAATTCGATCTCGAGATTTTGACGCATCTCCACGATTTGAGTGCCCCTGAATCCATTTTGACCATTTTTGGCATGTTGTCTATGTGTGTGTTTGTGTATATAAACCCGATAGCGGTCGGACCGTTTGAAGTGGAGCGATGAAATTTGGTATACGACTATTTTCCCAAAAACTTAGATCTGTATCAACTTTTGAGACATGTAGGACCACCGGAACTATCAGTTTACCTACACAGTTTTGAACTTTTTTCAAGTAAAATAGTCTTTAAAATTAAGCTATCGTAATAAAATTTCGTACACATCTTTAATGTTGCAAAAAACTAGCAGATACAAATTTTCAACATGATCGGAGCTCCGAAAATGCTATTTTTATAATTTTAAAAATTCCAGTTTTAGTAGGCTTTGGAATAAAAACTTTTACAAAAATGTTACAAATATGCTGAACATGGAAAATATTGCAATAGCAAATAGTTCCGTGTAAATTTGAAAACCGGAAGTGAGACTTTACTGTCATAAATTTAATTTTTTAGTTATGAATTTATTTTCTAAAATTCGACCCTTCTTTTAGTTATTAATTTACATTTTAAAATTCAAGTCTTTGCCAAGGGTATTTACAAGCGTTCCATATTGCACACTAGTTAAGAGTGTATATTTGACATTGACGTTAGTGTTAATTATGAATATTAAAACTTTTGCTTTTAGTTTTGAACGGCGTGTAAGTGTTTCTAGTTTTATTATTATTAATCGCAGGCTGTACATATATCTATACCGGACTATTGAGTGGAGACGTTCCAGATTTCTTAACATAAATTGGTCGTCACCTATTGGCTATTTAATTCAAAACTCTAGTTTTGTCCCTCTTGACTTAGTACTCGATTTTCTAAATCTATTATTTATGCTACTTCCTTAGTACTTTGAAATTTTTGAAATGAAAAAAGTTGGTAATCGCTTGGTACTATCCACTGATTACAAAATAGTCTTGCACAACTTTAGATACCTCATCTAAACGTTTTGTACGTTTTTAAAACAAAAACTTAAATTAGGTATTGTTGATTAGTTAATAAAGCAATTCACTCAAAAATAAGTATAAGTATTAAGTATTTAAAATCAAGAATTAAATTAAGTAGTTGTTGACATTTGCAGTCCTAGATACGTTTATGTGTTGACAGAATACACATTTTAAAATTTGATCATTTGTAAAGAGTTATTACAACAAATTTTTGCATCGTTGTTTGGTTTTTATTTTTTAATTATCAATATTCGCAGATACTAGTCATTATACGAGGCCAAGTGGTTTGAATACAATTCATTAAATCGGGCGAAACAGCTATTATACAATTCTAGGATATGTTCGACATCAACGCCATCTCATATTCGGACAGCAGAAGTAATGTCTTGTCTGGTAACACTATTTTGCCACACTTTTGGTGTCAACCAGTGTCAACACTGCGAATGTGGTGATTTAACCTCAAACTTCAGACGTGGAATTTGAAGTTGTCAATCTGCTTCACAAATCAACGCAAATCTCAAGTATGTACTCAACACTCAAACAAATCGTGAAGAATTTCTATTTTACCCGCACCTGTTAATCAATTAACAACGATGTCAAAATTCTGCGCCAACTTATCTTTTATGTTTACGGAGAAACCATTCCTGCAGAGGTATAAACTGGCGAAAGAGGCAGGATTTAAAGCTGTAGAAAGTGGTTTCCCTTTCGGACTGACTCTCCCAGAAGTCACCGCTGCCAAAAATGCAGCCGGTGTGGACCAAATACTTGTTAATGTTTTCACTGGCGATGTGACGAAAGGGGAGTTGGGCTTCGCCGCGATCCCCGGAAAAGAAAAGGAATTTAACGACAGCCTCTTGAAAACAGTCGAGTACGCAAAAGCCTTAAACGTCAAGAAGTAAGTTAACGACTAGAAATCGATTCCGAACTGAAATTTTATGGTTTTAGAGTTCATGTTATGGCAGGGAAACTAGACAAACCGGCCGATTGCAGAAACGACGAGTGCTACAAGAAAAATTTAGCGCATGCCGCATCGCTACTGGGAAAAGAAGGTTTCGTTACCGTCATCGAACCCATCAACAATTACACGATTCCTAATTATTACATGAACAACTACGAGAAAGCCGTCGACGTCATTAAGTCGATCGGCAACCCCAATTTGAAATTGATGATAGATGTGTTCCACTTGCAGCAGATATGCGGGAATATCACGTACGGATTAGAAAATCTCTCGCAGTACATCGGCCACGTCCAGATTGCTCAAGTGCCTGATCGCCATGAACCCGACTCTCCCGGCGAACTTAACTACGAACACATTCTAAAGCAGGTTGCACAAGTAGGATACAAAGATTGGATCGGCTTAGAATACAAGCCTACATGCGATACGCTCTCTGGGCTAAGTTGGATCAAAAAATTTGGTTACTCCTTGTAATTGAGGTGCTTCAATTAAAATATATTTTTGTTTAGAAAACGCTGATTTTCTGAGTTTTATAAATCTTTCCAGCCAATCTGTTCCTCATGTTATATAAGTAAATCTATTGCACCAACCGGTCGCGTGTCGAAATTATTGGGTTTGCTGTATTAGTACAACATATCAGTTTTCAATCTCTTTTATAAACGGAGATAAAAATAATAGCTTCAATCAGTACTTAAAAATCGAATCTGATGTAGTTACACCACTTATGTTTAAAAACAATGAAATGATGTTACATTAGAGACACCGGATTTGCTTGAAGTTAAATTACAGCCAACGTATCAGAAGATTTATAGTATTTTAATGTGCGATTTAAAATATTTCAGCAGGTAAGGTATGTCTTGTGTTTAAAGCAAGCTCGATCACAGGAATTTCAGCATGTTGGACATCTTACGCATCGTAAGATGTTCAAGAATATTGGAAGAAGTTTAAAACTCTTCTGTATTGTCAGAAATTCAGCTAATTTCAGGGCAGGATTCTTATTTAAAATAATGGATAACTATTTTGTAAGCAAATAGAAAATATACTTAGTAAATTAATAATAATAATTAATAAAACATTAATAATTAAAATGAAAACACCCCGAGAGAGGCCCTCGATGAAAGTATCTCTTAACGAAGACGATATAGTAGCCGAAACGCACTCCGAACGCAGCTCATTTATCAGTTTGGGAATAAAAAATGAGTTAACCTGTTGACTCGTTTGTTATGATCGTGCAACTTCTTCGGTCTTTCTTCACTTTCTACTCTGTCGACAATTAGCCGAGTGAGCATTTTCTTTCATAAACAATTAAAATCAAACTTCTGAAACGTATTTCCTAACAACAAACGAAGTATTTACATTTCAATTTGCAAACCTAACCTAACTTTTCGATTTTTGTTAGTTTTCGGAAAAACTGTGCGTATTTTCAGTGTCTATTTCCTGGCGACTGTAAAGTTACCTGCGACTTGGGTTGGCTTCTCAGATAAATTAATATGTACTTAAAACATTTATTTTCATGATTCTATGTATTCCAACAACTTCAAAAAGCGCTCTACCAAGACTCTAAGTCATTAATTACTGAACGAAATTGTGGATTTTGTCATTTATTGGGCCATATAGCTTCGTGCGCATGTGACATCACCACCTATAACGTACGGGCTAAAATTCTTTCTTTTCAAACAGTTGAACACCGATAAAAATAGATAAATTATATATATTATATCGCCAAATGAAACAGTTTGCTTTTTTTAGAAGTAAAGAATTGGATTTTTAATATCAGTTACTTTGTTTAGAAACTGACTACAAAAAATGAAGATACTGAAAGGATGGTTAGACTCAGCAAGTGTGATTTTGGTGGCAAAAAATGTATTCCACCAACCAAAACCTATCGAAACCGCCAACTACCTGCTGCTTACGCTTAAAAGGAGTGCCAGATCAAAGTTCATGCCAGGGACACACGTCTTCCCTGGGGGGACCTGCACAAGCGCAGACAGCAAATCTGAATGGCTGGACCTGTACCAATCTTTTGGCGTCTCTAAAACTATGCTGGAGGGACTAAAACATTTCTCTCATCGTATCGCAGCGATACGTGAGACGTTTGAAGAAACCGGCATATTAATTTGCCGATCTGCAAAAGTGAGCTACGGCGTAACTACGACCCCTTGGGCTTCGTACATCGGAGGGGCAGAGGTGAAAAAGTGGCAAAGTGTAGTCCATGATAACGACCAAGAGTTCCTCAATTTGTGCAAACAATTTCAAGTCTATCCGGACGTCTGGGGCCTTAAGGAATGGTCGAACTGGATGACCCCGCCAGAGTTTCCGAAACGATTCAACACCCTATTTTTCCTGGCCGCTTTCCAAGAAGTGCCTGCTATACAAGTGGAAGAAACCGAGGTACAACATATTGACGTAAGTAGCGGAGCACAGCCGCTGCTGCGTATAAGTAATGTTTGGTTTGCCTTTTTTGCAGTGGAACACACCCGTGGACATATTGACTAAGTTTCGAAACGAGAAAATCATTCTTCCTCCGCCTCAGTTTTACGAGACGTCACGGCTACTGAATTTCCTGGACGTGGAAGACTTGGCCGAATTTGCCAACGAAAACCCGAAAGAGCTTGTGCCTTACTTCCCTTACAGAATTTCGACGGACGAAGGGGTTTATTCGGTGTATCCAGGAGACGACTTGTATCCGGAAGAAATAGATCCGTCAGTTACGGATTTGCCTTACATGGAAAAGTTGCCCGAGTCTAAAATCTGTCATAGAAGCCTACACCAGAACGTATTTACCAGTAAGATCATAGTTAAAAACTTTAGGCCTAAATTTGGCCATGTGCTGCCCCTAGAGATTAATTATAGCAAATTGTAAATTCAAATTTGTACAGCTTTTTACGTTTTGGTGAATATATTTTGTTGTTAAAAACGTTTTTGATTCCAAATCCCGAAACAGTATTTAACAAGGGAAAACTGAGGTCGGTCTTTTGTTTGATTTTTCCATCACAGATTTTAATACGAAATCTAAGTTGGGAGCTTGATTTTCAATATTTTAATGTAGACCCGGGGAGTGTTCCAATGTCTTAAGATGTAGTTGACAAGTCAGAAGTATCAATTTTCTATGACAATACAAAAGATGGTCTCGACTTATAAAATGTGCTAAGGGACAAATTATTAAGTGGCAATTCTATTGCAAATAATATTTGATGTTTTATTTAATCACTAGTAAATGGAATGAATTTCATGGTGGCTTGAGAGCAACAATAAACAATTTGAATTTTGCTGACAATTAAAAACTGGATACTCTGGTAAATATTGGAACCAAAATACCGACAAGGTATTTACAAGCTAAGTATGGGTGATTATAACGTATATTGCGAGGGTCGTGAGAACAGTCGATAACACCCCCGGCTCTAGGAATAATTGCAAGGGTCGCGAAAAATCCGTAACAGTTACCAACGAACACAGGGCAAAGGCCAGGGAAGCCGACTGAGGAAGACAGCAAGGCAGACTCGGTTCGGCTTTTTCTCAGACTGGTTGATTTGACAACTAACCTGGCGACTAATTTGGTCACATTGCTTTTCAGAACCGACACAAAAGTGCTTAGACTCTTATACGAATTTATTAAATCATCTGGATTGAGCTTTTGATTAAGTAGAACAATAGTTTTGGCTATATGGGCTTAGATCCCGATAGGACCATTAAAAAAAATACTTTAGTATAAAGATCAATCCACAGCTATCTTCACATTAAGCCACCAAATTATCGGAAAAGCAGCTAATGCTATCTTAAATCACAAAAGAAGCAATTGGAAAGATGTCATATATATCTAAAGTGCCATCGATGCAATCGTTGAGGAGCTGATTGTGAGTAACTTTGTCGCAATGTTGCCCGATGGGGCATCTGTTTATGAAGAAAATGTTTTGAATGAACTTTCATATTGCCATAAACTAAATAATGTGAAACATTGTAATAAACGATAAAGACAGATCACCTTGAGGAAGAAGAGACCCTTAACAACCTCAAGAAAAAGGCGCGCAAGATAAGACTTTGCGTATTTGTTCCCCTATAAAAAGAGTTGCTCGATAGGACAGCCGAGAGTAGTTGCAATTCGAGGTTCAGTCAGTTCCGGTCTGATGAGGCGTAAGTAAAATTTACTTCCAACAATAGATAGTTCTTAGATTGTATCGTGTTTTATTTATTTTGCGATCAGAGCCGAAAACGTCATATTTGGCCTGGCCGGTAATGAGGGTTGCCGATCTGACAGTTGCGCATCATCGCCCTCCTTCGATAAAATGCGAAAGTGAAAAAGTGGTTTGTGTCGCTAGCGCTGTCTGGCGCTGTCGCTGTCGCTAGTTAGCGGACTGTATACCGCATCGATGTATGTAATTTTCGGAATATTAATTCGATTGTGTATCAAAGTAATTCCGCTAAATGCTATAAATTAGAGGATTTTTGTGAGAGAAGGCCCGTTCGAAAAGTGATTCTAAGTGCAGAAGTGATGCGACCGGGAATCCCGTTTCACAAAGAACGAAGATCCACATATATCCTGTGCTACAAAATGGAGTAGACAGTAGACATATCTTAGTGAGTTTGTTTTTGTTCGAGAATATAAATGAGATGTGAAAAAGTTTCGGTGTTTTTCTGCAGCCGAGGATTCGGCCATCTCGAAGTTCGTTTCTAGCAGCGATGTTGCTTAAAAGAATTCGTGTTTGTTGGTAATGTTTTCGCAAACTATGCTCGGATGCTGAGCTGAATTCCTTTACCAATATAGATGTGAAGTGATGTGACCTTTGTACATGGTCTTATTTTTTCATCTCTACGAAACCCTCTCGATTTATTTCGTCAATGTATGGTAAGAGCGCATACTTTTCTCTTTACATTTCGGTATTGTTATTACCATCGCATTAACACTTTCTTGTTGCCATCCATTCTGCTTTGTTTATGTATCCATTCCGTCTCTCAAACCTCTGCCCTCTCGACTATTTTCTATTTTCCTCCTCGGAACTTGAATTTAAACGAACCCTGGCCAAGGCTGCAATAATCTTTCACCCATTTCATCTTTCATTCATCTTTTATACTCATTTTTGGACGAACACAACTCGATACACTCCACAATTGCATTCAAATCCCAAAACACCGTTCGCATGAAAAGGACCTTCTGCACTTTTATTGCTTCTGCAGATTATATTTTACATTCCTGTATGGTAGATACTACGATTAAGTTCAACCTCGAACGACAGATATCGACAGTTGTGAGCTTCTTCAAGACCATTTTTATCATTTATTGCATTGTAAGATGGTGTTGTATACAGATTGCCCTTATCATAAGAATTAAATTAGTTGTGTATGTCCAGATAGTTAAACAAAGGATCAAGTTTTGCGTCTCCTTTCGCAAATGAAAACCGTCAGGTTCAACTTGCGTTCACGAACAGAACACCGTACGTAAAACGAGGGGTTGAAAGTTTATCCGGATGGCTTGTACATCTAGAATATCAAAGTTGCTGTAGATTGAGAAATATAAGATTCTTCTTCCAAAATGAAGAGGCCGTTGCCAAACTCATAATCGAATTGACCGAGCTGTAAAGAATGTATTTAATATAGAATGTAATTTAATGTTAGTACTAGAAACGACGTTCACGTTTAAATCTTGCTTAGATTTTTGTTTTAATAAGCAACCACTTCATCGACAGCTTATTGCAAAATCCCTGCAGGAGTGTTTCTACAGTTTTATAATTTTGTAGCTCAATAATATTACTAAAAGTCCGATACTCCAACACGATTTGTTATAACTATTGCCAGTGAAAGACATCCGGTGGTGACTTAGGAACAAAGGGACCTGCGATGATCTCTCATCACATATTTCTAACCAAATGTTCAATTTGAACGTTCAAAAACAACTCTTGTAGAAGGGGTAGGACAGCAAACCTGTTGGACTAACAAGATACGATAATGTTCTTAAGTCATCATATCTAAGTAAATAAAATAAAATAAATATTCATTGAGAGTGAGTTTCGAGGAAAAAGGATGGCCTTATCAGTTTGTCATTCAAAATACCACACCAAATGTTTGTTTTTCGATAATACTGTTTTTTATTGGCAATATTTAAATTAGAATTTTCATCTTATCCTCTACTAAACAAAGCAAAATCATACCTTAAATTATGATCGATATAAATGAAGATGTCGAACCATTACTTTACCATTATCATTATCATGTACAATTTTATTATTGCTTTATCATACTTGTTTTTGTCGACAGCTTCTCAGTCAGGGTTTCAACTAACTAAATTATGAATATGATTTCTGGATTCAAAACCATTCGTCTAACATTGCTCTTCTTTCGAAACGTTCCATGTGCTTGATTTTTGTTTGGTACTTTGCTACCATACTCTTGGAATATCGAAGAGCCATTTCATATCGGCAATTACTCTTCGCATCCATACCTCTTCACATCTCATTGCTTCTAATATCTTTCTCAAAATCTTATACCCTCTTCTCTCCATCATGGATATTCCTTGATGGTCAGGAGACACATTTCACAGGATTACCTCATCACTGATTTTCGTTTAGAAACTTTAGCATTTTAGGCATACTTCTAGATCCGATTGCCCGGAGAAGCATTCTAAGTACTTTCTTCTGATATCCTGGTTCGTATCTCTTCTTCTACCACTCGTCTTTCATTAAATGTCATGTTAAAAAATTCCACAGCTCAGAATAATTACTCTTTCGGTACGTTCAAACATCAAATCATTTGAAGTTAAATATGCGCTTCCGTACCCAATCTTTTGAGAGGCCCACTCAGCTTGTTTTTTGATATAGTAATGTTTTCTTCTTCATCTCCTCCTCATCCTTCTTCTTATTCTTCATCTCCTCCCCCTCGTCCTTCTTCTTTTTCTTCATCGCCTTCTCGTTCACCTTCTTGTTCATCTCCCCCTCATCTTTCTTCTTCACCTCCCCTTCCTCGCCCTTCTTCTTCTTCACCTTCTTCATCTCCTGCTCCTCATCCTTCTTCTTCATCTCTTTCTCATTCTTTTTCTTCATCATCTCCTGCTCCTCATCCTTTTTTTTCTTCATCTCCTCCTCATTCTTCATCTTCTTCATCTCTTCCTCATCCTTCTTCTTCTTCTTCTTCTTCTTCATCTCCTGCTCCTCATTTTTCATATTCTTCATCTCTTCCTCCTCGCCCTTCTCCTTCTTCATCACTTCCTCCTCGTTCTCCTCCTTCAACTTCTTCATTCCTTCCTCCTTCACTTTCTTCATCTCCTCCTCCTCCTCATTCTTCTTCTTCATCTCCTGCACCTCATCCTTCTTCTTCTTCATCTCCTCCTCATTCTTAATCTTCTTCATTTCTTCCTCCTCGTCCTTTTTTTTTCATCTCCTGCTCCTCATTCTCCATCGTCTTCATCTCATGTTCATCATTCTTCATCGTCTTCATCTCCTCCTCCTCATTCTTCATTGTCTTCATCTTCTCCTCCTCAGTCTTCATCATCTTTATCTCCTCCTCTTCATTTTTTATTGCTTTCATCTTCTCCTCATTCTTCATCGTTTTCATCTCCTCCTCAATCTTCATCTCCTCCTCCTCATTCTTCATCGTTTTCATCTCCTCCTCAATCTTCATCGTCTTCATCTCCTCCTCCTCATTCTTCATCGTTTTCATCTCTACCTTCTCATTCTTCATCGTCTTCATCTCCTCTTCCTCAATCATCATCGTCTTCATCTTCTCCTCCTTCACATTCTTCATCGTCTTAATTTCCTCCTCCTCATTCTTCATCGTCTTCATCTCCTCCTCTTCATTTTTTATCGCCTTCATCTACTCCTCATTCTTCATCGTCTTCATCTCTACCTTCACATTCTTCATCGTCTTCATCTCCTCTTCCTCAATCATAATCGTCTTCAACTTCTCCTCCTCCTCATTCTTCATCGTTTTCATCTCCTCCTCCTCATTCTTCATCGTCTTCATCTCTACCTTCACATTCTTCATCGTCTTCATCTCCTCCTCCTCATTCTTCATCGTCTTGATCTCCTCACCTCATTCTTCATCGTCTTCATCTCCTCCTCCTCATTCTACATCGTCTTCATCTCCACTTCCACATTCTTCATTGTCTGCATCTCCTCCTCCTCATTCTTCATCGCCTTTATCTCCTTCTCCTCTTTCTTTTTTATTTTTTTCTTCTCCTCATCTTCTTTATCTTCATCCTCTTCGTCTCCTCATCCTTCTTCTTTATCTTCATCTCCTTCTTCTTCATACTCTTTGTCTTCTTATTCTTCTTCTCCTCCTTCTTCTTCGGCTTCTTTTTCTGATTATTCCCATAACTAAATACAAAAAGGAATTGGCCTTCATTCCCTGTAGGCTGTTCCAGCCTCGGGAATGGTGCACCTGTGATCCCTCAGGGATGAAAGAGGGTGTTCAAAATCCATTTAGGCAAAACTACTACCAATTACAATTGCTAACATACAATTGCGAATGTCTTTCGAACAAAGTTAGATTACCAGAGCTCGAGCAAGGAGTCGAAAAGGTCAAATGGGACATCATAGAACTTTGCCAAGTCGAAAGAAAAAAAATCTTATTGATGTTCAATCGGGTCATCTGCTATACTACAGAAGAACCAACAGAGGATAAGCATATTAACCAGTACTTGGTCAAAGTATCCAGCGTTCCAGTCCGAGTAGCCTACTTAGCTCTAGCTATAAATCGCAGGTGCGCAAAGTTCAAATTTATGCATCGACAATCATCAATTTCAATGTTGAAGTTGAGGAGTTCTATGAGCGGATCAATCAAAGTCTAGTCAAGGCTCACCTCCAATTTAAATACCTGAAGGGAGAGTTCCATCCCAAAATCGGTTAAATGCTATAACATGAGTCCATTGTAGATAATAACAGTATGGACCAATGATACGAACGTCTAGTCCAGTTTGCTGCATACATGACTAAATTGTTTATTGTTGTCATTTTATTTGGCTTTGGCATTGTCATCAGCTTAGACTTCCATTTTCCTGTTCTTTTTAATAATGGTCTCCTTCCCAGTTGAGAATCAAACCCCAGTCAACTGCATAACAGACGGTTCACTATCACCCACAAACACTACTACTACTACTACTACAGTCTTTAACCATAACCTCAGAAGAAAATAGACCTGGGAGAACCCAAACGGCAACGTCAGAAACGAGATTCACTGAGAGAAGAGATTCGGTCAAAGAAGTCGCCCTACTAAACAGATTCAACACTACAGAAGCAAAACTGCTGTCAACTGCAGCTACTTATATGTGACTGCAGATTTGTTTTAAAGTAAGATCGTCTACAAGCGCTGGACCAAGAAGTCTTAAAGAGATAACATACTAAACAGATACAACGCCTCTAGTGACAATAGAATTATCAGAGCTGAAATCCAGATAAATAAGCGACCAGGGAAAAGAAAAGCCGTAAGAAAACCCATAGAAAAGAGCTTCGGAAACAAAATCATGTAAGGAAGAACGAAGCGAGGCAGGAAAAGAGATGACTGGATAAGAGGAACAACTGAAGTGATTAAGACCATCAGTCGAATCAATCATCGAAATCACTAAAACGGCCACAGACTGGACCCATTGCAAGGAGGACCGATAGTAGATGGACTACAAGATTGATGGGATGGTGCTCGAGAGATGCAAAACGACTAAGTAAAAGTCAATGACAGTTGGACCAAGACATTAGAAAGTTAGCGGAAACAAGTTGGTTAAGAACAGTAGACAACCGTGACACCTGAAACCGTCTAAGAGAGATGTACTTGTCTAGATAAAATTGTCATGGTGAAATCTAATTTTCATGAGCAATATCAACAAGTTTATAATAATAATAATATAATATAATAAGTATTAAAATTTGTTTACCTGAAAGATGGGAGAAAGTAGTAGCTAGCGATGGACAATATTTTGAATACCGGTTAACTTTCCTTAATTTGATATTGTAGGAGCTAGTTTTGGCAAGTCTGAATTACTTAATACTAAAGAGCGGTAACTTCCGTACTATTTTTTATTTAATCGGCAACTTATCGCATTGATTTGTATGTAGTCTGGATAGTAGTGGACGATCTAAGTTCTGTGTTTTTTGCTTGCAGTGATGCTTTTGAAATCCCAGACGAGAAGTGCCTGGGACATGCATCGGTCGGTATCTCTATGGTGGTAAAGGGTTCCCAAACTTCCTCTGAGACAAGTTTCTTAGCTGAAATCGTGGCGAGCTTATGGCTGCTGATTTTGGCGGGGCTATGGGGCCGTGCCTCGGGAGGTGTGCTCCTTGCTCAGTACCCAGGCCCCGCCGATGCGCCACTAAATTTTTCGCATCTGGCCGTGGATGGAAGGACTGGTCATCTGTATGCAGCTGCCAAAAACAACCTGATACAGCTAGATCAAGATTTAAAGGTTCAACATATTGTTGCGACAGGTCCAAAAAAAGATAACCCCAAATGTTACGCGACGGGCTGCCAGGACGACGAAATCACCACTTCTTTCATGGACAACTACAACAAGGTGCTGTTGATCGAGCCGGAGAGTCGAATGATAATCACGTGCGGGTCCTTGTTCCAAGGGGCCTGTTCTAAGTACAACATGAGCGACATCAGCTCGCCCTCCGCGTTCATACCGACCAGCATAGCGGCCAACGATCCCGTGGCGTCCACTTATGCGTTCATAGGACCGAGGAAGTACAACAATTGGGGCAACTCCAACGTCATGTACGTCGGCACCACCTTCACCAACAACGGGGAGTACCGGCACGACGTCCCGGCCATATCTAGTCGTGAGCTGGGCAATTTAGAGTTGGCCGAATATTCGTTCAGCAAACATTCACTGATAAACATAGACGTCAAGTACCGGGATCAGTTTCTTGTGCAATACATTTACGGCTTTAACGCAAGTGACTACGCTTATTTCGTGATCGTGCAAAAACAGTCGCATTTGCCGGGACAGGAAGAGCAAGGCTACGTTTCCAGGCTCGCCAGGACGTGCATCAACGACGCCAATTACGACACGTACACGGAAGTCACGTTGCAGTGCGTGGACGGCAACGAGAAGTATAACCTGGTCCAGGACGCCAAATTAACCACGGCCGGCGGGGAGCTGGCCGCAGCTTTAGGCGTTACGACGGGCGCTCACCTGTTGGTGGCCGTCTTCAGACCGGCACGCGGCATATCCAACGAACCGCAACCTCACTCCGCACTCTGCCTCTACCCGCTTCGAGACATAGAGACCAAGTTCAACGAAAACATCCACATGTGCTTCAACGGCACCGTCAAGTACCGAAACATGGGCTACGTGTCCGGGACGATCCAGGAGGGGAAATGCGGCGGGACTGCCGCCAACATACCCAATTTTTGCGACGTCGGTTTGAAAATCAGCGGGATGGCTCCCATCGTCGCGACGGCAGCTCTCAAGTTTTCCAACATTTCTTTGTCGGCGGTGGCGATTGCGTCGACCGGGCGCCACGTTTTGGCCTTCTTGGGGACGCTGGACGGACGAATCAAGAAAGTTCTGCTGTCGGCGCCCGCTCCAGCGGAGTACGAGGAAGTCGTCGTCGATGCCGGCAACCAAATCCTGCCCGACACAACCATTTCTCCTTCGGGAGATTACCTCTACGTGTTGTCTACATCTAAGGTACGGTTCCACCAACTACACAAGTTAACGACAGACAAGGTATTGCAGTCATGAAAAAATCCACTTTGAGATCTTTAAGGATCTTCACATTTTAACTATTCTTGATACGATTTCTGTGCGTATGTAAATACGTTAGCACTTAGACCATTTTGGTGAAATTAGACATCCAGTTATTGTAGTATCATTGGAGATCTTTTTTAACTTTTGAGATATCTAAGGCTACCGAGAGTACCGCTTAACTTAAATGATTTCCAAATTGTTTGAAGGAAACTAACTGTTTAAATAGAGCTCTTGAGGGATTTGCTGTTAATTGAACCCATCGTTTGTCAATGTTCAATATATCTTTTGCCATAAAGGATCCAAAAATTCAATCATAGTAAGCGGTACACTAAGTGAATGTTGAGTTGAGAGAGCCCGGATTTTTCTTAATTCTAACCCTTATTTTTAGATATCCAAGATAGCCGTAGAACACTGCAGCAACTATAGCAACTGTTCCTCGTGCCTCGAATCTAAGGACCCGTACTGCGGGTGGTGCTCTCTGGAAAAGAAATGTACCGTGAGAAGCGCTTGTCAGAAAGCTTCCCACAGCTCTCCCCGGTGGCTGTCATTAGGAACCGGTCAGCAATGTATCGATTTCGAACAAGTGCTACCGGATCGAATCCCCATTAGTCAAGTGACGACGGTTCGATTGACTATTAGAACCCTCCCCGAATTGCCCCACGGTGCTAAATATAAATGCGTTTTCGGATCGGCTGAACCCATCGACGCCGCGGTCACCGATTTCGGGCTGTCGTGTCCCACTCCGGACATAACCAAAAGGCCGCAAATACCTTCGAAACAAGATCACGTTTTGGTACCGTTGAGCGTTAGATCTTCGGAAACCAACAAGGACTTTGTGTCGAGGAACTTTGCGTATTACGACTGTTCCAAACATACGACTTGCATCGATTGCGTGCAGTCGCAATGGGCTTGCAATTGGTGCGTCTACGAAAACAAATGCACCCATAACACTACCACATGCCAAAGAACCATCATCAGCGGAGAAAACGTGAGTATTTTGCGACCGCGTTGCGTGAAATAAATCGCCTAAAATGAAAAAACTCGATTTGCAGAATGTGCCTCTCAACAGTCACGGCGTCAGTTTCTGTCCGAGATTCAAGCGAAAAGACGCCATATTGCTTCCCAATAACGTCCCCAAGGAAATGGTTTTCGAAGTGGAGAACCTCCCGCATCCGCAGGCGGGACACACGGGTTTTCAATGCATCACCATCATAGAAGACGCCAAGATGTTGGTGCCCGCCAGGGTGGACTCGAATAAGTTTATCGTCTGTGAAAAACGAATCGTAAGTCTTCCTAACCTTATCGAGCATTTTTTAACCTATGTCGGAAGTTGAAATTAATCAATAGCGAGCCCGTCCAACTCCATAGGAAATTTTGTCCCACTTTTGAAGGGGAATTTCATTTGGGAGGGAAAGGAAAAGGAAACAGAAAATTATCTACTCTGACAGTTTTTTGCTACAATATCCACATTTTTCAAAGTACACTGTAATCTGTAGTTACGTGAATGTCTGTTAGAAAGCAGTCGACGAAAAAATGTTTCTCTTTGAGAAACAATTAAATTTCAGAACGTAGCAAATATAGCTGTTATATAAAAAAATATTGTTGTATACCTACCTACTCGGCTATTGATTTTATAAACGTACTAAATATTTAAGAAATTAATAGTTTTATGTATATTAATTTATTTAGAGGTTAACTGTCATTCTAGCATATTGTTTTTCTTGGGAGCGCCCTCTACATTCATATGAAAGTATTAATCAATTTAGTTCATGAAAGTAGGTGTTGCTCAGTGAAGGGGAAATAAAAACACTAAATTACCCATCCACATTTGGCTTGCCTTATGAGTTGGAGACCCTTGGTCAATAGCTAATTAGACATAAGTCTGTCCTTCTCTATAATATTATTTATAATTCTCGGGGCTCTCTAGTTGAAGTAAACAAACATATTAATATGCTAGAACTGTAGGTTAAAAAATGCCACGGATGTTTAGTGCTAGCGAATCGTTTTTAACGTTTGTATTATCTTTTAACGCAGTATTCCTACGAAGCCAACACTGGGGAGTACGAAGCTAGCGTCCAAGTCGTTTGGAACAGAAACCATTATATAGATTCTATGAATGTTGTACTTTATAAATGTGATATCCTGGGCTCGTACCGCGAACATGCGGACTGCTCTCTCTGTGTTACTAGAAACGCCAAGTATAAATGCACTTGGTGCGGCAATACGTGTAGCTATAGCGAATCTTGTGAATTAATTTCCCACTTAGAATGCCCTAAGCCTCGAATCGACATGATCAAACCGCTCAGCGGACCCATCGAAGGCGGCACTCTCGTCACCATAGAAGGCAGCAACCTCGGTCTGAAGAAAGAAGACGTCATGGGCAAAATCAAAATAGGGGACGTCCCGTGCGAGCTGGTCAACTACGAGGTATCGGTGCGGATTCAGTGCGTCACGGGGCCCTCCGCCGTGGAAACTACCGCACCGATTATTGTCGGAAACGAAGCTGGCTTCAGCGAATCGTCGGTCGAGTTCAGCTACAAAGACATTCGCCTAATCGGAGTGTTTCCGTCGTTAGGCCCGCAATCTGGAGGGACCCAGTTGGCCATAACGGGACAGTACTTGAACATAGGCTCGGAAATTACGGCCTATTTGGACGAGTGGGTTTGCCGGGTCAACTTGACACAAGCGTCCAGCAGCCGCCTGACGTGCATCACTTCGAAGGCGTCCAAACCGGTGAACGTGCAGAAAATAACGCTGAGCATCGACGGCGCCAACCGTACTCTTGAAGGGAATCCGTTTAACTACACCCAAGACCCGACCATCATGGAAATTAAACCGCTGAAAAGTTTCGCGTCCGGAGGCCGAATGATTTTCGTGCACGGATCCAACTTGGACAGCATCCAAAAGCCGGAAATGGAAGTGTACGCCTTGAACGAAGCCGTACCCATCAATAAAACGGTGTGCACGGTTCTCAGCCCCAACCAGATGGAGTGCCCCAGTCCGGCCGTCAACCGTCAATTCTTCATAATGAAAAAGCGAATCGCGAGATCGGTCCGGAAGTTGGCCGCGGTTAAAATGCCCGAGTCGCAGCTTCAACTGAGGATCGGTTTCATAATGGACAACGTGATTTCCGTGCGGGAATTGGAAAACCATTACTCGAATATCAGGACGACTTTGTTGTACGTGGAGGATCCAAAATTTTTTCAGTTCCCGAATCAGGCCAAGCTGTACAAAGGAGACACGTTGGTCATCGAAGGGGAAAATTTAAACATGGCCAGCGACGAGGCGGACGTGGTGGTGACAATAGGTCCGAAACCGTGCAACGTGACCAGTCTGGCGATGACCCAGCTGGTGTGTTCGCCCCCCGACACGCAACCCGCCGATACGGACGAAAATGGAATCAAGACTGATTGTAATTTACCTTTAGTAGTAGTCAGAGTAGGGCGTAGCTTACGATTCCCGATCGGATATTTAAAGTACGACGTGCTGAAACCGTTCTCGATGCCGCCGGAAGCCATCGCGCTGATCACGGCCGGCACCGTTTTGTTCGTCTTGTTTTTCGTCGCCATACTTTTCGTCTACCGTCGAAAGTCGACGCAGGCCGAACGCGAATACAAAAGGATTCAGATCCAGATGGACACTCTGGAGAGCAACGTCCGTTCCGAGTGTAAATTGGCGTTCGCCGAACTGCAAACGGACATGACGGACTTGACGGCCGATCTGGAAAACTCCGGAATCCCCACTTTGGATCACACCAGTTACATAATGAAGGTGTTTTTTCCCGGCGTCAGCGATCACCCCATATTGAACTCGTTGAAAGTTCGGATCAACGGCCCGCGTACGTATTACGACACGGCCATGCTGCAGTTCGAGCAGCTGATAAACAACAAACATTTTCTCTTAATATTCATAGAAGTTTTAGAATGTCAAAAGTCGTTTAATATTCGTGATAAAGTTAATGTAGCTTCGTTGTTGATGGTCGTTTTGATGGGAAAAATGGAATACGCCACCGATATTCTCAAGTCCCTTCTTCATCGTCTCATAGAAAAATCGGTTCACACCAAACACCCCCAATTGATGTTGCGTAGGACAGAAAGTGTGGTAGAAAAGATGTTGACTAACTGGATGGCTTTGTGTATGTACTCGTATCTTAAGGATTACGCCGGTTCGTCGCTGTTCTTGTTGTTCAAAGCGATCAAACACCAAATCGAAAAAGGCCTCGTCGACGCCATCACCCATGATGCACGCTATTCTCTCTCGGAAGAACGCCTCCTGAGAGAACAGATCGATCATAGCGTCGTCACTCTTCACATCATGCAGGACGATCTGGACGAGAAGATCCAATGCAAAGTGCTCGACTGTGATACTATAAGTCAAGTTAAATCTAAGATTTTAGACGCTCTCTTTAAGAACACGCCCTTTTCGATGCGACCTTCCATCCACGAGGTGGACTTGGAATGGCGACACGGCCGAGGAGGGCACCTGACGTTGCAGGACGAAGACTTGACCACCAAAACCATCAACGGTTGGAAGAAGTTGAACACGTTGAAACATTACGGGGTCAAGGAGAGCGCCGTCATGTCGTTGATCCAAAGGCAGAACGACAGTTTCAACAATTGCAAACAGCCGTGTCACAATTGCGTCACAGGCATGTACTTCAACAATTCTCAAACCCCCATCATGACGGCCAACGGAGACATCGAGACGGGAGCCAACCCTCGTATATATCATTTGATAAAGCCCGTTGATGATCACCAGTATCCCAACAGTAAGGTCATGGAACGTACTCACAAAGCCATTCCGGAAATATTTTTAACTAGGTTGCTGTCCACGAAAGGGACGATACAGAAATTCGTGGACGATTTCTTTTATACCATTTTAACCGTGAACAACGCTCTGCCGCAGGCGATCAAGTGGTTGTTCGATCTGCTGGACGAAGCGGCGAGGAACCACGGGATCATAGATCCGGAAGTGGTTCACGCGTGGAAATCTAACAGTCTTCCTCTTAGATTCTGGGTGAATTTTATCAAAAATCCAGATTTTATATTTGATATTAATAAGACGGCCACTTTGGATTCTTGTTTGTCGGTTATCGCCCAGACCTTCATGGATTCGTGTTCCACGACCGAGCACAGGCTCGGGAAAGACTCTCCTTCCAACAAACTACTTTTCGCTAAGGTAACCACCTCGTCTGCTCCCTTTTACGTCCGAGACGATTTAATCCTTGCTATTTTCAGGATATTCCTCGGTACCGCGACATGGTGGCGCAGTTTTATCACGATATATCGCAAATGCCCTGCATTACGGATCAGGAGATGAACTCTGCGATGCAGCAGCTGTCCACTCAGCAATGCGAAGAGTTCGACACGGTCGCAGCCCTCAAAGAACTCCACATTTACGTTTCAAATTATAAGGAACAGGTGAGTTTGCATCGTTATCGTTCGTTGGTGATACTGAGCCTCGCAGTTTTTCGGCCAAAATGGTCGGGATGTGTTTCCACATCCACCTTATAGTCCCGACTTGACACCATCAGATTATTACTAGCTTGAAAATGTGCATTCGGTTCAGTTTTTGAAACGGTGCAAAGTGATTAACTGTGATTGATGAATTGTCGTGTTTGTAGATTCTGGAGGCGCTGCAAAACGACCGTCAATGCCAGCGCTTAAATTTAGCCCAGAGATTGGAAAATGTTGCCTATACTTTTGAAGGAGAAGTGACATCAGCTTGCTGACTGTACCAGTCACCTGATCGACTACTGCCCCAGAAATTGGCGCCCTGATTCCACGCGCATGCTGCACTCACATGCTTCAATCTCAGAATTTCGGTGGTGGCCTCTCGGAAAAATCAAAGGGCATGTGGGTGTTCGTGAGCTTGTTAAACTGTGATATGGCGTATGATCAGGTGACTGAGATTGGACACGTACTTACCCTCCAGTGGCTGCTAGTTTCCTTCCTGAGTGCCTCGCCACACTGATGGGACGTGACTATGAACAGTGTATATGTGCGATATCGCACTTCAAGTAGCACACTTTCGTTCAGTCTGGTTAGTTTAGTTTTAAAATAGAAGTAAAAAAGTTAACGTTCGACAAATGTTTTATCTATTCACTTATTGACGACGCCGTTTTATTTACACCCGTTCATCTTTTATTTTCGAACGGCATCGGAACCGAGTTTCCATTCATTTTATACAAAACGAATCGAGGCTCTCGAGCCTCAACAGGCTTTTTGTACATTGTTGTATATAGATATGTAGAGGAGGGTTGGTCAAGATTTTTCTCTTCCCGGTCAGAGGATTTTTTAAGTTTTGTTTCGTCGGAAAACTCACTTATTTTGTTTTAAACAGTTTTTATTTCGTTTTAGAGAAATGTCGTATTAGTTTTAGTGTTGACTCACACGATCGTGATCGTGAGCCATCACTCCAAATTTTAATTGGTTCGTTGCCGTCTGGTCACCGAGTTAAACGAATCAAAATGTTTTCGGCCATCGTCGGTGTGTTATATCTATGTCATCCGAAATGAACGATTCCAAGTACTAGGAATAAAATAATACAAAAATAACGTTACAACGGAAAGAGTTTATTTTAAATTGTAATGCTAGATTAAGTAGATATCGGACACTGATGAGGACGTCTTACAGTAAATTTTTCTAATAGAACAGTTTTGATTTGAAGTTTTCTATTTGAAGGGGTGAGAGTTTGAACGGCTGAGTACGTTTGTATGTATACATACACACAAATATATCTACATACGTATGTACGTGTATGTATTTTCTGGCTAAATGTGCAATAGTATAGAAAATAAAAGTTTTATCATGTCACTCGACTTGGAGCAAAATTCATTAAAATGAATGGACGTTGGCATGCAAATAAATCGGAATGTCACTGTATAACAATACGATTGTTTAATTGGATTTTTGAAATGTTTGCCGCGACTACATTCCAAAAAGTAATAGAGAAAACATTTGTTAGAAGGTGAGTTTGCCAGATTTGCATTTATGTGAAATCGTCTTCACGTCCAGTGATTTGTACGTTAATATAAATTATGTTTTATCTAAGGGAAAAATACATATTTGTGTCTTATCTATCTTTTTTTGTAAATATATGAATTGTGCATATAGATTATTATAACGGATTTATAAAAGTGTATACATTAAGCGTAATATTTTCTATTATTTTGTATTTTAATTATATTTTAAACTAGTACTATTTTATTAGTAATATTACTTTTAAATAATTCATATTTGTACATATTGTCGGTTCGCCTTGTGACAGTTCATCTAAAATACATCAGTTTTATACTAACGTTTCTTTTTCTTTCCCACAGTTTCAACCCCTTTTCTAAACCGCACACAAATCGCCGATCGACATCAAATATCAAATTACGTTGCGGAATGGAAGTGCCGGCTTTTGAAAAGTTCATTTCAAATTTTATAGTGCGAACATAACCTCAAAATGGTAACTAATTTAATTAAAGCATTTCGATATTTCTCGTAGGAGATAGAACCTAATCTCGAAAGACTTATATTACCATTTTCCACCGTAAGAAAGGTAATTACTTTATACATCGCAAATTTTACCTTGTTAGTTTTAAAATCTAAAGCAACTTAAATTCAACGCGTAATAATAAATTTGTGTCCTGTTTTAGGACACATGATTTAATTTATTTGTACGTACTGCTTCAATTATTAAATTGCAGCGTTAGAACAAATTGTTGCGAAGACGTTTTAACGGATATCGTTGAAAAAGACAAACAATATTCGACGGATCGGTCAAATACTGTTTTATTCCTAGTTCTACTCAAAAAATCTGGAGTGTCTCCACTGAACATTCCCGTATAAATATTTGTACTGCATAAAAGCACCTACCATTAATAATAACAAAACTACAAGCACTTACACGCGCTACAAAACTAAAAACAAAAGTCTTAACATATACGTCAATGTCTATATTCAACACATTAATATATTCACAAAGGTTATGCAATTTTTTTCAGTACCATCGAAATATTTTTTGATGTAATGTACGTAATGCTTTGTGTTTAAAAATATGTACTCTTAACTAGTCTGCAATATCGAACGCTTGTGAAAACCCTTTGCCCAGGCTTCAATTTTAAAATGTGAATTCATAACTAAATACAATTTTAGAACAAAAATTCATAACTAAAACATAAAATTTGTGACGGTTAAGTCCCGCTTCCGGTTTTCAAATTTACAGGGAACTATTAGTTATTGCTATATTTTCCATGATTACCATTTTTGTAACATTTGGTAAATTTTTTATTCCAAGGCCTACTAAAATTGGAATTTTCAAAATTATAAAAATTGCACTTCCGGTACTTCGATCATGTTGAAAGTTTGTATCTGTGAGTTTTTTGTGATATTTAAGGTGTGCACGAAATTTCAATCCGATAGCTTAATTTTAAAGACTACTTTACTTGAAAAAATTTCAAAACTGTGTAGGTAAACAGGTGTTTACGGTGATCCTACACGCCTCAAAAGTTGATACAGATCAAAAGTTTGTCGATAATGACCGTATACCAAATTTCATTGCTCCAGCTCAAACGGTTTGACCGATATTGTGATTACATACACACATTCGCACACACAATCAACTTGCCAAAAATAGTTAAAATGGATTCAGGGGCTCTCAAAACATGGAGAACCGCCAAAATCTCGAGGTCGAATTTTTTCATGATCCCAATATCTCCGCTTTACTTCGTTTAGTATACGAGAATGTCAAAATGTAATTTATGACGGTCAAGTCCCACTTCCGGTTTTCAAATTTACACGGAACTATTCATTATTGCTATATTTTCCATGATTAGCATTTTTGTAACATTTTTTATTCCAAGGCCTACCAAAATTGGAATTTTCAAAATTATAAAAATAGCACTTCCGGTGCTCCGATCATGTTGGAAATTTGTATCTGTCAGTTTTTTGCGATATTTAAGTTGTGTACGAAATTTCATTCCGATGGCGTAATTTTAAAGACTACTCTACTTGAAAAAAAATGAAAATTGTGTAGGTAAAGTCCCAGTTCCGGTTTTCAAATTTACACGGAATTAATTGTTATTGCTGTATTTTCCATGCTTAGCATTTTTTTTTTAATTTTTTATTCCAAGGCCTACCAAAATTGGAATTTTCAACATAATAAAAATAGCACTTCCGGCGCTCCGATCACGTTGAAAATTTGTATCTGTCAGTTTTTTGCGATATTTAAGATGTGCACGAAATTTCAATCCGATAGCTTAATTTTAAAGACTACTTTACTTGAAAAAAAAAATCAAAACTGTGTAGGTAAAGTCCCACTTCCGGTTTTCAAATTTACACGGAACTAATTGTTATTGCTATATTTTCCATGTTTAGCATTTTTGTAACATTTTGGTAAAATTTTTTATTCCAAGGCCTACCAAAATTGGAATTTTCAAAATTATAGAAATAGGACTTCCGGTCCTGGGATTATATTGAAAATTTGTATCTGTCAGTTTTTTGTGATATTTATGATTTGCGCGAAATTTCAGTTCGATAGCTTAATTTTAAAGACTACTTTACTTGAAAAAATTTCTGAACTGTGTAGGTAAACGGGTACTTCCGGTAGTCCTACATCCCTCAAAAACTGATACAGATCTAAGATTTCGCGATAATGGCCGTGTGCCAAATTTCATCGCTCCATCTCAAACGATCTGCTCGCTATTGTATCTACTATACACACATAAACAACATGCCCAAAATGGAGATCCATCAAAATCTCGAAGTCGACTTTTTTCATAATCCCTATACCTTCGCATAGTATCTACTGCGATAAAGATATTTGCTTTGTGGCAATTATCAGGACGTATCTTGCCTTGTCGCAAAATTATGTGTTCACCGTGTAATAATAACGTTTAAACGTATTTTAATAGACATTAACTAGAGAGTTTGGAAAGGAATTCTTGCAAAATATTGAAAAATCTAATGTCATGTATAATTATTATGTAGACTAGTGAGTCAAGAATACGCATTGGGCACGTAAGGACTTTTAATAAACTAGTTGCATGTAAAATACAGAAATTGTTAAATGATTTTTGGTAGTTTTAGAGTAGTCTAGTCTACGCTTTTATTTTCATTTCATTTATTATAAAGAAAAAATCCCTCTTAGTTTAGCGAACTGATGCAATCATAAATAATTTATTACATTGGAATGAAAGCATTAACTAAAAAGCAACCAAACATGTGCTGCTACGTCTTTTATATTCTTACTAAGCTTCGCATGTATATTGATGCAGTAGACATATTTATAAAGAAATGTTGAGTAGAGACACTCCTGAGTGTTTAATTTGTCCGAAAGTTTTGCAGAAAAAAAATAGTGGAAATGTAACCGTTCGGACCAAAGATGGAAAGGTAAAAAAAATCAACAATCGTACAAATAGTATTTTATTTATAAACTCAGCAGACACATTTTTATTATTAGTTATAATGTCCTATTAAAACAATAAAACTTAACTGCCAATGCATTTTCAACGTTTTAAAATCATCTATTTTTCAACCAAAGTTAGAATTTATAGGCACCCACAACTTACAACAAGATAGAACGGATTTCGTAAACAAGAACATCACATCTGCTTTGTTTTGCGTACGGTCACATTTAAACAAAGGTGATAATGTGAAACTATTTCATTCATTTAGGTCCTGGGTTCTCGGAGAGCAGGTTCATATTCGACGTTAAAGCTCGTTAACAAAATTTATAACTATAAAAAATCACTAACAATATAAATATAGCTTTTGAGAAATGCATTGGTGAAATGAGTCGTCAAATAATAAAATTTACAGGCGATTTTTAACAACAAAAAGGGAATGTAAAGCGTTTATCCGATGTTTGTGCTTGAAGGCACTATCTAATAGTCGGTTTGGGCTTGTAAATATAAATTTCATCTTCCAGAATGAGTAAAATTCGAAACACAAACCGTGTCGCGTCGGTCCAATTTTAAAACCGCGAAGCTTTGCGGCTCACTTGATGCGTGCGTGTTCCCGTCGACGCAACAAATTACAATAGAAGGGATTGACGATGAAAAGTGGCAGTACTGGGTAGTAATTTGCTCTCCATTATCGGCCGACGGGGACCTCACGAGGTTTTAAAGTTAGACCGACGGTTTATTATTTGAATTTTTAAAGCGTTCACATCACATGTACAGCTAAATGTGCAGATGCATAGTTCAAGCCTGTTTAGAGAGAATTTATTTTAGGACACAATCGTCGATCAGAGAATCGCTGCCTCCAAGCCACGATTTGTTAGATAAAAGCGAGGAGGCGAAAGGCATCGACGCCCAAAGTTTACACAAGAAGGCGCGGTTGTAATGAACATTATAACCGCGTCCTCTTGAATACGCTTCAAGCGACTCGCACGTAAGATCTTTAGTAAAATCACAGATAGGGATCAAAATCAATCGAGTAGGTTGAGCTGCTAAAACTATGCATTGCACACAGCAATTTACAATACTCTCATAACTTTGCCAAAATTTATCAATATCATGATCACAGTAGAATCCACACCGTGGTAAATAGCAAAAATGTGTAGGTAAATATTTTTAAATTTGCATCAAAAAGGCAAAAACAACGTGGACCAAGATATACGCACCACATGGATAACTTGTTTACGTGCATAGAACAACGTTGCTGAAATAAAATTCTCCGGTTACTACCAAATGAAACGAAAACCGGTTTTGCAGTAATACGTCAAAATTCAACCGTTGCACGACGATAAAGTTTACTTTTAAAAATACAAGACAATTTAAGGGGAAAAGGGCGCCTAAAATCACGTTTGGAGATTGCTTTTCTCAGCCAAAGTGGAAAGAATTTCATAAAAATAAGTATCTTGGTCCACAGTGTGTATAAATTGTATTGGAAACAAGGCATTAAAACTTTAAAAAATGCAACATGTAGATGGCGTTTACATACAGGGCGTTTAATCGCTGGTTATTATTGGTCGTCAAACGGAACGTTCTGGCCGATTCGCTCTTTTCTTGTAGTGTAAATCAACAATAACGCGGCAATTTAACACCATCACACAAAAGACTCACCTTATATACACGTTTGATTAAAATTGTAAAATTTTTATATGCAAGGTATTAAACAATTCACTGCACTTGCACTTGCGCAACAATTTACCCTTCCAACGATTTCCGACTCGGGACCGCCGTTCCCTGACGTTTTTGCGCGGCCCCCTACGTCAACAGTGTCGTTTGTTAGATGCTCCGATTGAACCTGCAAATCATAGAACAAAACGTTTGCTTCGCTCATAACGTAGTTCGCGTAACCTGTGGCCGCGGCGTAAACGACAATTGCAGTGAATCCCCGTCGCACCCTGAAAATTGGTTCGCTATGTACAATTTTAATGATTTAACAAAACAGAGGTACAGCAAGCCTCGATCCACAAAAGTAGCGTCATTACAGGAGTCCCGAACCAGTCGATTGCATGTGGCCGATTTTTAACTAGAACCAGAGAATTTAAAATGTCTCACGGAAGAAGAAGAAAATTCAAAATAATCGTTTCTTGTGCTTCTTAAGCGTCGCGTCTTTTGCAGCCACTCATCACGAATCGAAAAAAAAATTAGATGAAAGCAACAATGTTTCGGGTCGTATTTCCGACACCTCGACGAAAATTTGCCTGCATTAAAGCCGAGAAAAAGTTGGTCTTCCGCGGTGCACCTCTGAAGCATCTGCCGGCATTGTTTTACGATACGATGCGATACGTCAAAATAAAGCCACGATCGCGGTTAGAAAGCTTATGTCAAATACAAACCCACGTCACGTTACTGTTAAAATAATTCAGAAATCAATCGGTTAATCCAAAACATTGGGATTCAAGCAGAAGAATCGTGGATGTAAGTCGCCCAATAAAGAAAATTGAAACTAACAGGATACAATTTAAAACTAAGCTAACTAGACTAAACTTATCGTAGATGGTTTTGTTTTTTTCTTTATATCACTGGAATCTTTATAATCACAAAAAAAGCAATGTATAGATGCGCTTGAACGCACAACTATCTTAACTATAAACAACTTCAACACTATATCATTACATCGCCACAATTGGAAGCAACAACGTTGAGTTATTGCTTTTGTTAAATTATAAATTATACATTAGCCCCAATATACACTATGTATGTACTAACTTTTAGTTATTCATGAAAATCACTTAAATAGGTATGTTCCTCCGAATCAGACCAAAAAGAATCATCAGAATCAGAAAAAACGTCCGATAAATCAACCATGTTGACAAAATCATCTAGATCGAGCTCATCTGGGAGGCCATCGAACGGACAGTCTTGCAAATAATCGAGCATGAGGAGTCGCTGCAACATATCAGAAAATATTCTCACCACCTGTAAACACAAATAGCTCGTCTGAGCTCGGCTCAGAATGCAACTAATTGCGCGTTTCGTAGATCGCTAACGTTCTAGGATGTCATAAAATCACATATCAGACAGGCCGGTTCATTTTTATGGCATAATTTGTTATAGTGTTTTTATTTTTTAGAGATTGGCGAGAAAGTCCTAAATGTGAAATATGTGATAGAATGACAGGTAGTTTGGCAACCATGGCTAATCAAACAAATCATTGATTTTATATGCATTCAAGTTGGCTAATTTAGTGTGGAAACGAACCTGCAGTTGCAGGATGTTATACAACTGTCATTTCAAATGCAAGCAAATTTAAACATTTGTCAATGGTAGGATTTAAAAAATATATAATACATCCACTTCGTTGAATAACCAGATGCGTAAACATAATTCTTCAGCCACGATTATTGGAATATTGTTCAAAAGTTCAACTGTTGTGAAGAATAATTATGTTATCAATGAGAATTAGCACGGTTAGGTTTGTTGATCGGGAGTTCATTGGTCGCTGGGACTTTAAATTTTGGACACGTTGTGTCTACATTGAAGTTCAAGAAATTAATACTATTGGGTTGTTCGGAAAGTAATTTGGTTTTTTTCCCAACAGATAGAGCTAATCATATTTTACAGCCAACTTCACACTTAAGTCGCAGACAAGTTATATATTTTGACAGGTGGTATAGTAAGGCTTGTTTGTTAAAAATTTGGTGAAATTCTT
>JAWQRO010000072.1:0-61802 GCA_033557835.1 Helochares maculicollis | reverse complement strand
ATTTAGTAGCTATAGATGTTTATTTAGCTCTTAGTCTTTACGGTTTCGCTTCATTTTAACAAGAAGCATCGTCAGAAGTGACGTTTTTATTTATTTTATATTGATTGTTTTCCATTTCCATCATGGTTTATATTTAATTATTGTATTTTTATAGCGTATTTTATTTGATAGATGTTAATATTATGAATTAAACGATATTTAGTAGCTATAGATGTTTATTTAGCTCTTAGTCTTTACGGTTTTGCTTCATTTTAACAAGGAGCATCGTCAGAATCAAATAAAATACGCTATAAAAATACAATAATTAAATATACACTATGATGGAAATGGAAAACAGAATCAACATAAAATAAATAATATATATATATATATATATATATATATATATTTATATGTATGTATGTGTGTGTGTGCGAAAATGTTAAATAAACGCATTCCAGATTTTCTTACTTCGAATCTATTTTCGACACCTTAGCACAAAGCACACGATTTATGTGACTCCTTAATGTTTTCTAAATAAAAATTAAAAAAACTAAAACCATATTTTTTTCAGGCTATTCCTCCAAAAACCGGCCAACCCCGATCTGCTCTACATCATTTTCTTCTGCCACACACAACTAACAGTGACACTTCTGCTTTGTCTTATATTCGGAAGCAAGGTAAGCCATATTGCTTTGGATTTTCATTTATGTTGACCAACATCCCTGCAGCGGTCCTAAGAATGGTCAAAACGCTCTCTAGCAAACAATAGAACCTTCCACTTCAGTTGTACGCCTAAGGATATACGGCATTGTCCGACGCAGGCGTTCCAGTTTGTTGTAATTTTTCCAAGTAAAAATGTCTGTTTAACATGATCCTTTCGCCCACACGAACCTCCCGCACACGTAAATGAACAACGGTCCAAAATGCTATAAGGTAAGACGTAGAGCAGACGACCATATCTATACACACAACGCTACGATAATATCATTTCAATTGCTAATCAGGCCAGATACGGCTTTCCGTCGCGATTGTTATCTGTTTACCGACCCCAAATAACTATTTACCCCAGTATCAGAGGGCACATTATATGAAAACTCAGTCGGGCAGAAATATACATCCAATTTCCTGTTGAAATGTTCAACAGAAAATAGGTCTGTCATATTCTTAATAATTAAGTTCTATTTGTGCCCCGTATTACGGTAATTAGAACAAGCCTGAATTTGTTTTTGCGGCGAACTTTGCTATAGCTATAACAAAGTTTACTCTACCTAGACAGACATATTTACCCTTCTAACTTAATAGTAACATTGGCCCTAGTAAAGGCTTAAATCATAACACCTAACTTTACCTCACCTACGCTGCACTATAAGATATTTTTGTGGCTGAAATGCCAGCTTGCAGCATTTCAAAATGTGGAATTTGTGTTTTGAATAAACAATTTCAACCAAGCAAAACGTCAATATGTAAAAAGCAAACACTATATCTTATTGCGGTAAAGATCAAGAGAAAGCCTAATCTTACAGCTCTTAGCCACAATGTTCCAAGCTACTTTTTACAAAAAAAAATCTCTCGTTTTCGAGCGATATTAAAACCTTTTGATATATGCCAATCAAAACGCCGCAAATTGTCACTTTTATCTCATCCATCAACACGTATCAAACAATGATAAATTATACATTTTTCGTTTCTGCCTCAACTCTCAATTTGTATGCAATTTGCGTTATGCGAGAGCAACTGTACTTTTTACACACGTGCCCTCGAAAGAAACCATTTAAAACATTCACGCCGACTTGATAAGTTTCGCATATGGAATAAACCTCTCTAATTCTCTGGACAAAAATTTCGCGAAAACAGACATAAAACGCCTCGCGTTTCTTTTTTTCTTCCTCCGTTGGCACTTGCGCACCCCCGAAACCAGATTTTAAGTATTTAATCCCCTCTTAAACATTAAATCTTTCGTTCTAAGCTGTTTAATTAATTTCGTTTTGCTGTATGTTTTACACAATTAACTCAGAAGGCTTTTACAGTTATTATGTCCGCCGTTCAGTTCGTTATTGGCACTCAAAATCGTTTTTATAACTAAGATAAATTATCAGGCCCGAGCTGCATGACAATGCAGCTCTCTTTAAATCCCCAATAATTGTTTTGTTATAAGTACATAGTTAAATGCCGCTGGGGTGTGAGTGAAGAAAGCTAAGACCGACTTGAGACCGACCGAGTTTTAGGTTTCCCGTTTTATAAGCAGTATCCAAATAATTATTTTTATTTTGAATACTTTGTTTCAACTTATTATACCAGTGTGTTAACTGGTAAAGACGAGTTTTATTGCATTTTACTACAACACGTGGTCTGGATTTTTACTTACAAGAAAAGCAATTGACTGTATTGCCCCAATGTAAAATGACTGCCAATTCAGCAACAAAAAAAGGATATTTATGCAACGATTTCATCAAGAAGGATTGTAAATTATATGGGAAACCACTGCAAATAAGTGCCAAGTTGAGTTTGCAATGGGGATTTTGACTTGTCGGATAGTGATAGAAGGTACTATTCGACCTTGCTAATAATGTTGTAAGTAGTTAATAGAACAAAGAGTCATAGAACCACGAAGTTTTACCAACAATGGATGGGAGTACCATATGGTACAAACTTGCACGATTTTATGGCTCGGAGGTGAATCCTTGCTGACCGCACGGCTAAGCTGCTTCACAATGTCAACATTCTGGCTCTGTCGTCACAATATGTCAATCCTCTGATTTTTAGGTTTATTTTCTCGAGACTCTTTCACATCCTATGTTATTGCATCCAACGCTTTTCTATAGGCTCTTCATATTAGCGACATCATCTACTGCATCATGTTTTCCTTTAAAATTCTTAGTATGCACAGATTGTACCGCTTCTGTGAAGCCTGGGAGTTGACAGCCTTCAAGAAACACTGAATGGAGCGCGGTACTACACTCAGTGTAGGCTGAGAACAGTGTCAATGATTGTAGGTAGACATTTAAAAACGGTTTATGAGATGATGAGGCTAGTCATGAACATTGTAAAAGGATGGTGTAGGCAACTGGGGCTGTCAGTACATCCCAGGTTGTACTATTCACATGGTGACCAAAAGTGGAAAAGTAAATCGTCTACATAGAAGGTACACAGCTGATCATGCACACAAAGTTAAATATTTAGGCTTCACGCTTTGTCCCAAATAACACTCAAAAGACACATATCGAGAAGGTAGTGAAAAAAGCCCATGTTATTTTGTGACCACGTAAGTTAATCATTGGGAAAACTGAGGTGAATATTTCAGGGTATATTGCACTTTGGTAATTCTAATGATAGAGCAGGATTCTGGTGATGTAGAGCAGGACAGAGCAGTAACAACGTAGATGATTCTCACACCTTTGCGATGGAGCCCATTGGATGTGGTGTTAGAGGGAGAAATAAGAAGCGAGTTTCAAGGCAAATTATTAATAAGCAATGGGTATGCACGTCAGTTGTGCTGCACGCAAGAATCCTGAGGAAAGCCAATGTTGCTTTCTGATCACGTAGGATAATGATAGGGAAAAACTGAGGAATAGACTTGGAAGAATTTTTCAGAATATATCGTGCTCTTGTAGTTATAGTCATAGAGCGGAATTCTGGTGAGGCAGAGCAGGACAGATGAAGAAAACTAAAGGGTGGACCTGGGAGAATTTTTCAGGATTATTCGTACTCTTATAGTTCTAGTGATAGAGCGGGATTCTAGTGAGGTAGAGCAGATCAGAAGTAGCCTAGATGATTCTCGCAGCTTTGCGATGGAGGCCGTTGGATGTGGTCTTAGAGGAAGAAATTATGAAGCGAGTTTTAAGGCTACTAATTAGGAAGCAGTGGGTAGACGCGGAAGTTGTGCACTACGTAAGAATCCTGAGAAAAGCCAAAGTTGTTTTCTGACCACGTAGGAAAATGATGTGGAAAAACTGGGAGATGGATCAGGAAGAATTTTTCAAGATAAATCGTACTGTGGCAGTTCTAGTGATAAACCGGGATTCTAGTGCGATGGAGTAAGACAGAGCAGAAGCCGAGGTGATCTTCGCATCTTTGCGATGGAGGCCGTTAGATATGGTGTTATAGGGAGAAATAATGAAGCAATTTTAATGTAAATTATTAGGAAGCAATGGGTAGGTACGTAAGTTGTGCTGCATGCAAGAATCCTGAGAAAAGCCAATGTTGTTTTCTGACCATGTAAGAGAATGATGGGGAAAAACTGGGAGATGGATCCGGCAGAATGTTTCAAGATAAATCGTACTTTGGTAGCTCTAGTGATGGACTTCAAATCTGGTGCGATAGAGCAGGGCAGATCAGAAGCAGCCTAGATGATTCTCGCAGCTTTGCGATGGAGGCCGTTGGATGTGGTGTTAGAGGGAGAAATAATGAAGCAATTTTAATGTAAATTAGTAGGAAGCAACGGGTAGGTACGTAAGTTCTGCTGCATGCAAGAATCCTGAGGAAGCCAATGTTGTTTTCTGACCACGTTGGAGAATGAGGGGGAAAAACTGAAGGATGGACCCAGGATAAATTTTCAGGGCATGTCGTACTCTGGTAGCTCTAGTGATAGAGCAGGATTCTGGTGCGATAGAGCCGGACAGAGCAGAAGTAGTCCAGATAATCCTCACATATTTGGGATGGAGGTCGTTGGATGTGGTGATAGATGGAGAAATAATGAAGCGAGTTTTAAGACAAATCATTAGGAAGCTATAGGTAGGCACGTAAGTTGTACTGCATGCAAGAATCTTGAGAAAAGCCAATGTTGTTTTCTGACCACAGAGGAGAATGAATTGGAAAAAGAGGAGAATGATGGGAATAACTGAGGGATGAACCCAAGATAATTTTTCAGGAGATACCGTGCTCTGGTAGTTCTAGCGATAGAGCGGAATTTTAGTGAGGTAGAGCAGGACAGATCAGAAGTAGCCTAGATGATTCTCGCAGCTTTGCGATGGAGGCCGTTGGATGTGGTGTTAGAGGAAGAAATAATGAAAAGAGTTTTAAGGCTACTTATTAGGAAGCAATGGGTAGACACGAAAGTTGGGCTGTACGTAAGAATCCTGGGGAAAACCAAAGTTGTTTTCTGGCCATGTAGGAGAATGATGGAGAAAAACTGGGAAATGGATCCGAAAGAGTTTTTCAAGATAAATCGTACTTTGGTAGCTCTAGTGATGGACTGGGATACTGGTGTGATAGAGCAGGACAGAGCAGAAGTAGTCCAGATAATCCTCACATCTTTGGGATGAAGGTCGCTGGATGGGGAATTAGAGGGAGAAATAATGAAACGAGTCTTAAGGAAAATGACTAAGAAGCAATGGGTAGGCACGTAAGTTGTGCTGCGAGCAAGAATCCTGAGGAAAGTAAATGTTGTTTTCTAACCACAGAGGAGAATGAATTGGAAAAACTAAAGGATGAAACCAGGATAATTTTTCAGGGCTTATCGTACGCTGGTAGTTCTAGTGAAAGAGCAGGATTCTGGTGCGATAGAGCAGGATAGAGCAGAAGTAGTCCAGATAATCTTCACATCTTTGAGATGTAGGTCGTTGAATGGGGTGTTAGAGGGAGAAATAAGGAAGCGAGTCGTAAGGCAAATTATTAGAAAGCAATTAGTAGGCACGGATGTTGTGCTAAAATCAAAAATCCTGAGGAAAGCCAATGTTGTTTTCTGACCACGTTGGAGAATGATGGGGAAAAACTGGGAAATGGATCCGGAAGAGGTTTTCAAGATAAATCGTACTCTGGTAGTTCTAGTGATAGACCGGAATTCTGTTGCGATAGAGCAGGACAGAGCAAAAGTAGTCCAAATAATCTTCACATCTTTAAGATGGAGGTCGTTGGATGTAGTGATAGAGGAAGAATTGATGAAGCGAGTTTTAAGGCAAATTATTAGGAAGCAATGAATAGCCATGTAAGTGGTGCTGCACGCAAGAATCTTGAGGAAAACCGATAGTACTACTGTAATGAAACCATTGAAATATTACCGTTCGATGAAGAAAGATTGTTAAGAGATACTAACAACCTCTAATGGTAGCATCTAGTAGTTTACAGACGGCTCTAAATCAGTAAACAGTTGTGGAGCAAATATTTACTCTAAATACTCAAGATTAAGACTACTTTACCCGCTTGGGAGAAATGCCAATGTTAAATTACAGTCATTTTAGTCAGCTGGAGTGAGTGTGTTAAATGAGCTTTATAAACAGGATGACCTACACAGTCAGGCAGTTCTTAAGCAATAAGGTCAGAAAAGGTGACACAAGACTGACACAAGAATGTAAGGAAGTGCTCAATGATCTGGGATCAGGAGCAAGCTAAGACTGGCGTTAGTATCATCTCATAAGGAACAAAGAATTGCGTAAATTAGCCAAGAAAGGTTCCGCGAACCATTGATCGGGCCAAAACTACTTCTAATAGTTCCAAAAATAATGCCAGAACTATCATAGAGGAAGAGCTTTGAGACAAACATAAATATATGGAAATCTATAGGAAGAATGAAGCAAACGAAGGAAACCATAAGCGAACCATCAGAGGATATTAGTAGCCAATTGCTTACAACGCAGAAAAGGAGGCGTTAAATTGCAATGGGTGTCCTTACAAAATGCTTTACCTTGAGGAAACGTCCTGCTTGTATATGGCAAAACAACGCATCCTGGGAGAACCCAGGGTGGCGTAAGATGAAATCTAAGAGTTGTCCATCAAAAACCTAGTCTTATTTTTAGATGGAACGGCATTACTAAAGGTAATTTAAGCAAAGGGAGTCATTGTAAAAAGTACCAAACGCCACATTCACAAGAAAGTGTCTCTATCCTAGATTCTTACACAAAACAATACGATACAAGTTATAGATTGTTGTTAGTTTCCCCTTGAGGCATAAAAGAGGTTCTTGTATCTGTAAATCCCTCTCTAATACATCCTATCAGTATCGTCGCTATGAAACTTGTGCTCTTCTAACTAATTTGAGCTTGGCAAATTGCTCTATAGCTACTGCTTTGCTTTTATTCCACTATTTTATGCACATGCATTATCTGGTTATTCTCTCAGCTTTCAAGCATCCTCTTAGGCTCTTGGATTATAAATAACTGCTTTTCTGTTCCTTCTCCTCTTACCCATTTGACTATCTATGAAGTAATCCCATCTTTTTCGACAACTTTTTCCCGTTTCGGCTTTTGGGTGTGCAAAGTTTCCTTGTTCCTGGATGCACTCTTACTTTTCTACTGCATGCCAACTTTGAAAATCGTAATAAAACAGGTCAATTGATTTCCATTTGCAAACGTATTACCTTTCCAACTGATGTTTTGTATGTAAATTTTTTGAAACTGCTCAAATATGATATGCGATCATATTTGAACAGTTTCAAAAACCGGCGACTGTAGCAGCCGTTTTCCATGTCTATGCAAGGCGTACTTTCAACTCATTTAATAGCGTACGTTTTGATACACAATGTTAACGTTACGCTAATTCGATCTACCACATTTATTAGCCGCAGGAGACCATTCTACCTACCTTCAAAGTGGGGCGCTTAAATTCGTTACGCTTAAAACCTATTTTTTTAACATTTACACTGAATATGTGTTAATTGCATTTGTATGGTTTACCGTCAATTTTTAAAAGCCATTTACTTTTAAAATAATGAGTTGACGACCCTGGAAAATTTATTCAACATTGTTCTAAATGCAGGCGGCTTTTGTGAAGCACTGACCCAGGGAAACTTATATTGCAAAAGCCTGCTCTAAGGTGACTTGGCCTACTTAAGTGCGGCCGATTCTGGCTTGGAACGACCTGAAGGAAAATCGAATTCTGTCGAATGTCCGATCATGAGAACTTCGGCCGGATAATCACACCGCATTATCTGTTCGAAAGTCGAGCTTGCGAATGTACTGTAATTTCTAGTTCTAAGAGTGCGTGCTACTGGCGCGGTTTGCGTTTTCACCCCCAAAAGGCGGTATTGATACGCCGTAAAACACTATTTAGGCTAACGTAAGTGTGCAATTTTCATGGTGCTAAACGCAGGAAAAGCCGCCTCCCAAGGAGAATTATACCTTCGGAACACCTACTTAAATTTTATTCTGATAACCATCAGCACTGCGACTTCATGCACTAAAAGAAAAATAAACGAGAGTGTAAATTGATTAATTTCTTTGACGTAATGGACAAAAATTCTACTTATGAAGAAAAATAAATAGAAGGTCCAAACTAAATCCATTAGTCGCCGGGCGAGTCGTGGTCGAGCAAAAACCGAGCCGGAAGTGGAAAAATAAGCGCATTTACTTATTTTTCTTGATGTACGGCGTTATAAACCTACTTCTTTCGTAATTAACATTAAGTAAATAAGGCGTCAAATTAACAAATAAACGCAACCTTAAGGATTTTTCTTAGCCATGATAATTAATATCACATTAGAAAAGCAGAAAAATAGGGGTAATTATGCAAATAGACGGGGAATGCTTATATCCGCTAATGTACTCGTGATGCAATCGATTTGGCTGAATAGTTCTAAACTACTGCGCGTGACTTCATCAATATCAACGCCATATTTGAATAATTAGCATTTAAAAATGTCGATACGTCATATTTCTCTTAAGAGTCTTACATAATGCTTTGACCGCACCCAAGCCGGCGAGGTGAAAATGCCGTTTCCGTAGAAGGCTTCTTCGTACATTTTCAGGAAAATGCGTCGTGTACTAACAAGGAGCCTGCATATTCATTAAATCTTGTCCCATTGTCCGGAAGCTGGCATTTGTAGACAACTAGCCACGTCGTTCAAATTCAAATTATGCAGCGAAGACTTTAACGAAGTTAGTTGAAATAAGTGGTTTGCAAATAACGCTCGCAGATATTACTTCCTTGTGAATAACACGGATTCTAGCTTCATTACTTCGAATCTTGAACACCTTTGTGGGAATAACTTCCTTAAAATATACGTCCGATGGAGAATGGGACAGGATCCACTCACCGGCGACCACAATTCGAAACAGAGGGAGCCGTAAATATTTGCTGTTCATTTTGGGAATGGACGTTAATCTAATACACAATTCCGTAAATATTAGCTTTACGACAAAAAAGCTGGTTACTGCCTCGTTTGTTTTCGTGTTTTGTAGGGGCGCAACTAGTCATTTTTATGTCTCTTTTACAAGATTATCTAGGTTAACTGAACATTGGACAATTCTTTCGAAATGCGTTACTGGCGCAATAAATAGTGATTTTGTGCAGCAATAAATAAGTGAACGATGCAGTTGTAATTTTTATATCGACGACAAACACCCGATAGTAAGTAGCCGCAATGGCTGAAAAATACAGATATCGGATAGTTCGCACATTAAGAATGAAAACTGAAGAAATATCGCAGCAATGCGATTTATAACAATTGACTTATATCAACAGCTCTTATAAATTTAACATTGACAAACATTTTAAAGGCATTAAGAATGAAGACATTGAAGAATGTGAGGGTTACAAGAGATACGCTTTGAAAAGAAGCCGCTGAGAAACGGCCACAGGAGCAAAGAAGTCCTAACAATATCTTCAAAATCTGTAAAAACGTAGGGTTCAAAGAAATTTAGACAATCTAGAAACTAAATCTTGGGATACAAACAAATCCTTAATTGAGGCAAGAGTCCACTAATTCGAATTCTATTAATACAATCACGCAATAGCAAGAAAATTGTGGTTTGGAAAATATCTTAATATTTAACGATTTTAATGAATTATGAACATGATGGCTATGAAAATTGATTCATGGACCCCCACAACGTTCAAATCTGTTGCAAGTTTGGGAGTTTGTTTCAAATTGGTAAAGTTGTGGAGTGAAATGACCCTACAGGGACGCTATGCAAAGAGTGAATAAAACAGACTGTTGAGTCATGGATGCAGAATTAAAAGACTGAGTGGCAAAAAACTATTTAGTTGAAGAAAAAATAGTTTATATAATCAAGGAAAGCTAACAGAGATGTGTTGAATGGTCCTGAAGTAGCCAGTTGTTGCAACTACAGATTAGGAATAATAAATTGTCGCATTTTGTAAATATTACGAAGAAAAACTGACGTATTATTGAAAAATCATGCTTAATAGCAATTGAATAGGAATGGTAACCTTTAGTGAGTTAAAACTGAAGGGGCTCTTATAAGCGTTCGAAATGAAGATAGCGAAACATTTGACAGCAAAAGGAAGAAGTTATAATTTAAACAAAAAGAAACGTTAAAGAAGAAGCAACAGAAATATTCAGCCATGCAAGTTCTAATTGGCCCTTAAAAAAACTCAGTTGAGTGAAGTGAAGAAAGCAAACTCGAGAAATGGAGAATTTTTAAATTGAAGAATTGGTAGAAAACTGAAAAGTTTGGTGAAAGAACGAGATCTTCATGTAATCCAAGAACAAAGAGGTCGAAGGTAGGAAATAAAGCAGTTGAACAATAAATAGTGGAAACCTTTCTGTTATGATTGCAAAATGTAGAGCAAAAGACAGTCAAGTCGAGAGGAAAGTAGAATGTAAAGAAAATTGTTCTGACACACCTGTTGAGTAACGAGATTTTGAGCAAAAAACATTAAAATTTCCTTAGTATGCATAAAGAAGAAAAATATTTTCAATGAAATAATAATGCAAACATCAATTTTTTAAATATGACGAATAAGAACGTTGAAAAAACTTTATTTTGGCATATTACTACTATTGATTACTTTCAGACATTTAAAATTGAAGAAGAAATTATTAACGTTGAAGTTAGAGACTGAAAATTATCAAAGTTAAAGATAAAGCTTGCTACGGAGACCTGCAATAGAAGAAAGGGGTGCAGAAGTATCAAAATACTAAAGAAATACTGTAAATTTAGGTTGGTGCTTAGTAAAGATAAAATTTTCAAAATTAAAGCACATATGTTACATGATGATACCCCCAAAGTAACCAGATGTTAAAGGAATCGTATCATTTGAATATTTTTAATAAATGGACAGACATCTTTAGAAGATAAATTGACAAAAAATTGTGAAAATATATCATATTTAAGTATTAGTTATATTAGCACCAATTTTATGAGTTTCGCTTTCTACGCTTGGATAAGATTGTAGTGATTAGACCTGAAAAAATCTCGAGGGGTAAGACACACACTCATGATAAAAAAAGAACATCAAAATATTCAGAAACTTATGGATAATGCTCATTCCGAAAGATATGGATGGATAAGTCCTGATTAGAACCAAAATAGCACATATCAAGATATTAATAATCTTTGGAACCCAAGAACTATTGTAAATTTGGTTGGTATAGACTAAATTGTGAAAATTAGACCAGAAATGTTAAATGATACCCTCAAAAGTTACTAGATCTAAACGGAACCGTATCATATGAAAATTTCTAATAATTGGAAGGAAATCATTAGAAGATAAATTAACAAAAACATTTTAAAATATAACGTATTTAAGTACAAGTTATATTTGCATCGATTTTAAGAGTTTCGTTTGGATGTTTAGATACGATTGTAGTGATTAGACCTGGGAAAATCTCGAGAGGTCAGAAATATACTCATAATAACAAAAGAATATCAAAGTACTCAGAAACTTATGGATAATGCTCAATCAGAAAGGTATGGATGGATGAGTCGTGAAATTAGAACCAAAATAGCACGTATCAAGATGTTGATAATCTTTGGAACTCAAGAAAGTGACTTCTAAAAAAACTTTAGACTAAAAAATCAAACATAGACAAAATTTGAAGACCTTGAACATAAATAACTAAACAAAACTTGATAGTTTATAGTCTGCTGATGCTTAATAGATTAGTTAGGAAATTCACAAAACACTCCAAATATTAATAAAAGAACTATTCTTACCCAACCCTGCAATGCCTACCTGTCTCTTTTATTTGTTCCCAATATCTCAAGAGTTGAGCCAGTATGATTGATAATCTTCGGAACTCAAGGAAGTGACTTCTAGAAAAGCTTCAGACTAAAGAATCCAACATAGACAAAACTTGAAGACCTTGAACTTAAAAAACTTAACAAAACTTGATAGTTTATAGTCTGCTAATCCTCAATAAATTAGTTAGGAAATTCGCAAACCACTCCAAATATTAATAAAATAACTACTCTTACCCAACTCTCCAATGCCTACCTGTCTCTTTTATTTGTTCCCAATATCTCAAGAGTTGAGACAGTGAATTGATAATCTTTGGAACTCAAGGGAAGAATTTCTAAAAAAGCTTCAGACTAAAAAATCAAACTTAGACAAAACTTGAAGACCTTGAACATAAATAACTAAACAAAATTTGATAGTTTATAGTCTGCTGATGCTTAATAAATTAGGAAATTCACAAAACACATCAAATATTAATAAAAGAACTATTTTTACTCAACTCTCCAATGTTTCCCTCTCTCTTATATTTGTTCCCAATATCTCAAGAGTTGAGCGGGTATGATTGATAATCTTCGGAACTCAAGGAAGTGACTTCTAGAAAAGCTTCAGACTAAAATATCAAACTTAGACAAAGCTTGAAGACCTTGAACATAAATAACTTAACAAAACTTAATAGTTTATAGACTGCTGATGCTTAATAAATTAGTAAGGAAATTCACAAAACACTCCAAATATTAATAAAATAACTATTTTTACCCTACTCTCCTATGCCTACCTCTCTCTTTTATTTGTT
Source organism: Helochares maculicollis (assembly GCA_033557835.1). Taxonomy (NCBI): domain Eukaryota; kingdom Metazoa; phylum Arthropoda; class Insecta; order Coleoptera; family Hydrophilidae; genus Helochares; species Helochares maculicollis. The sequence goes on along the minus strand of JAWQRO010000072.1, from coordinate 49,174 downwards.
ACCAATATCTCAAAAGTTGAGCCAGTGTAATTCATAATCTTTGAAACTCAAGGAAGTGACTGCTAGAAAAGCTTCTGACTAAAAAATCAAACTTAGACAAAACGTGAAGACCTTGAACATTAATAACTAAACAAATCTTGATAGTTTATAGTCTGTTGATGCTTATTAAATTCGTAAGGAAATTCACAAAACACTCCAAATATTAGTATAAGAACTATTCAGTGATATAAATTTAAAGCAAATCATAATAATTATAACTCGCTAAGCATGTAAAATTAAATTTCAATTCGTAAGGCACTTAAATATCTGGATCAATTCTTCTCTTCCGTCTTACTCCAGTTGCAGAAAAAGTGTAGACATCAAAAAACCCTTTAAAACATCACGTTTAAATCAAATCGCCTCCACGTATCGATTTACTTTAAAGTTTAACGGTTAAAATAATATACCGCGTAACTTTAATAGCCTTTTAAATTAGATCCATTACTTCTAGTCATTAATTTCATTTTTAGAGATTTTCAGGAAACTTTTAAAGGAAGTCTTTTTCAATTACAGAGAAAGTACACATTGCCACTGCCCACTCTTAAATTAACGGAACTGAAACCTGACCTTTGGTTAAATATAATTTTGCTAAGCTAGTTCACCACAATAAGTAACTCTTATTATGATACGAACGTGCCTGCTCATATTCCCCGACATTTTAAAAATTGTCATTGTTTTTTCTTTATCAAGATTGGTTTGCATAATAGCCGTATGTGCTTCGTAATTTACAATAAATTACAGATTTGAGCCTTTGGCACCAGATGAGTTCAAAGGAGCTTCATTGTTCTGCTGAAAAATTCAGTTGTCGGCTGATTCGAAAGCATTACAATATTTGCCTCCGACCGCAGTTCAAGCGATTTGTAAAACTACCTCATATAGCAAACGATGTGTTTCGATCTTGAGCTTGCAATTTTTACACACTCACGTTGCGAAGGCCTCTAAATCCAATTTGACAGCAGCAGTGTGTATTTTCTTAGATGAAAACGCGATTCAAATGCATATTTCGTAATTATTTCAATGCTCGCCTTGGTTTCATAGGTACCTAAGTATGCCGCTTCAAAATTTATCAAGTGCAAAGAGCAGCAGCGACATACATTATCCAGAGGACAGAGATGCGTAAAATCAAAAGGCGTTGATGACATCCCATTTCACATCACTAACTATGTTTAACCTTCACGCGAGAATAAAATTAGAGCAACCAGCTCGACTGGGTAATTGGAAGTCTCCTCTTAATTAAATTTCATCAGTATTAACTAAAAATTTAGCTTTACTCTATGCAAATTTATTTTGGCGGTATACGTGTTAAGAATTCTAATAATTAATCAATAACGACGTATTTGTTTATAGGAGAATGTTGTTTGACACACTTAGATTAGGCTCCGCCCTTCAATATGCTTCCTGCAACAAAACAACTTCCAACGATAAGCAGTTGACCTGATTTCCTGGTTATTTGAAGCTTTTTGCCATAACAAATTAAATTATGGTATTGGTAAAATTAGTGAAACTGATGAATAGTTTTTATATCAGTTATTTCTTGGTGTTTTAGATCTGTCTGTCTCTGTGGCCTATTACATGCTTTAAAGCCCTATGGTTAGACTGCACACATTTTTATTCCCTTTTTACCATGGTAAGATTTCCAGCAACTGTAAGTCCCATCTCGCTGATTCAATCCTATCTGGAGACCGCCCAAGCTTTTGCTTTCAGTCACCTTGTTGATATAACTTGTCAGAAGCAAATTTCTCTACTTCTATCCTTGTCATATATCGCATCAATGAAATCACTTAGCTTCCCTTACCAATAAGAAGTTTCTAAAATAGCTCTTCATGTTTTTCGTTTCTTTGCCATAATCTCTCTCGTTTGTCTAACCAGACCTTTCTCAAAATTTTTCCTAATTCTTCAATACCTACCTCTCTTTTTAATCCAATACCGCACGAGTTGAGCCTGTGTCATTCTTTTCATGACCCAGTCTATTGATTTTAGACATTTCTATCATTTGAATATTCCTTCCTGTACTTCCATCTCTTCCTATTCACTTTTTGCTACTTTTTGCCAAGAGATAGCCATTCGATGCTTTCTTTCCTAAATATCTTGTTCCAACATCTGTTTAAAAACAAATGCCGAATTTAAATTTTGTCCAAAAGTTGAGAAAAGATCATTTTGAAACTAGTTTTTTGGGAGGAAATTTTTGAAAGGAAATAAAAAGTTTTGCAGATTTTTCGGTACTTCGCCATAGTCCTGCAAGTTTTTGTCTGCATACCTGTCTCCAATGCGTACCTCTTTCTTTTATTTGTTCTTAATATCTCACGAGTTAAATCAATGTAATTGCTTTCATGATCGAGTTCATAGTTTTTAGACATTTCTATCATTTAAACACTCCTTCCTGTATTTCAGTATCTTCCTATTCACTTCTTACTACTGTTACCCATAAATAGTCATTCGAAGATTTCTTAACTTAGTACCTTGTAACAACATCTGTTTGGAAATAAATTTCCAATTTAAATTATATTTAAAACTCAAGACAAGATCATTCTGAAACTCATTTTTAGAGATGACCTATTTCAAAAATATTTATCCAACTCTCCAATGTCGACCTCTCTCTAGTATTTGTTCCCCATATCTCACGAGTTGAACCATTGTAATTGCTCTTGTGACTGAGTTCATAGTTTTTAGACATTTCTTTCGTTTAAATATTCCTTCCTCTACTTCTGTCTCTTCCTATTCACTTCTTACTACTAGTACCTAGAGATAGTAATTCGAAGATTTCTTCGCTTAGTACCTTGTAACAACATCTGTTTGGAAATAAATTTCCAATTTAAATTTTGTTTAAAACTTAAGACAAGAAACTAATTTTTAGAGATGACCTATTTCAAAAATACTTATCTAACTCTCCAATATTTACATCTCTCTTTTATTTGTTCCCAATATCTCACGAGTTGAACCAGTGTATTTGCTTTTATGACTGAGCTCATAGTTTTAAGACATTACTATCATTTGAATATCCCTTCCTGTACTTCCATCTCTTCCTATTCGCTTTTTTACTACTGTTACTAAGAGATAGTCATTAGATGCTTTCTTTCTTTACGATTTTGTTACATCTGTTTAGAAATAAATGTCCAATTTAAATTTTGTCTAAGAAATAAGAAAAGATCATTTTGAAACTAGGTTTTAGAAGTTTAATTTTGGTTGCAAATAGAAAGTTGCAGATTTTTCGTTTCTTCGCCATAATCTTTCTCGTTTTCCTACGCAGGCCTATCTTAAAGTTTTTTGCACAACTCTCCAATGCATAACTCTTTCTTTTATTTATTCCTAATATGTCACGAGTTGAACTAGTGTAATTGCTTTTATGACTGAGCTTATAGTTTTTAGACATTTCTATCATTTGAATATTCATTCTTGTAGTTCTGTCTCTTCCTATTCACTTTTTATTACTGTTGTCCATAGATAGTCATTCAAAATTTTCTTCGCTTAGTATCTTGTAACAAAATTTGCTTAGAAATAAATGTCCAATTTAAATTTTGTTTAAAACTGAAGACAAGATCATCCAATGTCTACCTCTCTCTTTTATTTGTTCCCAATATCTCACGAGTTGAACCAGTGTATTTGCTTTTATGACTGAGCTCATAGTTTTTAGATATTTCTATCATTTTAATATTGCTTCCTGTACTTCCGTCTCTTCCTATTCTCTTTTTACTACTGTTACCTAGAGATAGTCATTCGATGCTTTCTTTCTCGTTTTCCTACGCAGAACTTTCTCAAATTTTTTTACCGAACTCTCCAATGTGCACCTCTTTCTTTTATTTATTCCCAATATATCACGAGTTGAAGCAGTGTAATTGCTTTCATGATTGAGTTCATTGTTTTTAAGTATTTCTATCTTTTAAATGTCACTTCCTGTACTTCCGTCTTTTTCTATTCATATCTTACTTCTGTTACCCATAGATAATAATTCAAAAATTTCTTTGCCTAGTACCTTGTAACAAAATCTGCTTAGAAATAATTGTTCAGTTTAAATTTTGTCCGAAATTAAGAAAAGGTAAATTTGAAACTAGTTTTTAGAAGTGTAATTTTGATAGCGAATAAAAAGTTGCTGATTTTTCGTTTCCTCACCATAATCTTTCTCGTTTATCTACGCAGACCTATTTAAAAAATATTTAGCCAACTCTTCAATGTCTACCTCACTCTTTTGTTTGTTCCCAATATCTCACGAATTGAACTAGTGTAATTGCTTTTATGACTGAGCTCATAGTTTTTAGACATTTCTATCATTTGAATATTCCTTCCTGTATTTCCGTCTCTTTCTATTCACATTTTACTACTGTTACCCATAGATAGTCATTCGAAGTTTTCTTCCCTTAGTATCTTGTTACAACAACTGTTTAGAAATAAATGTTCAAAAATTAAGAAAAATTCATTCTGAAGCTAGGTTTTCGAGATGAAATTTTGATGGCAAATAAAAAGTGGCAGATTTTTTATTCTTCCTCATAATATTCCTCGTTTATCTACGTAAGCCTCAAAGTTTTTTCCTCAACTCTCCAATGTCTACGTCTTTTTTTAATTATTCCCAACATCTCACGAGTTGAACCAGTGGAATTGTTTTTATGATTCAGTTCATTGTTTTTAGACATTTCTATCATTTGAATATTCCTTCCTGTTCATCCGTCTCTTCTTATTTATTTTAACTATTGTAATTCATAGTCATTCAAAGTTTTGTTTCCTTTGTAACTAATAATACCAAATGTTTAGAAACAAAATTAAAATTTTGTCCAAAAATTAAGAAAAGGTCATTTTTAAAATGGTTGGTAGTTGAAATTGCTTATGTCCACTAAGAAGTATTGCTGAATTTTGTAGAATATATGGACCATGCAGGAAATCTGAAGACTTTATAAAGAGCTTGTGTCAAACGAAACAAGAAGAGATATGTTGCTAAACAATGGTACCCATAGAGCTAAAGCATCTTTATGTAAAAAATTTGCACAATCACAAGAATCTCTAATTGCTCAAAGCTGCTAATGGCCTCGGGAGTATTTCCTGTTGCCAAAGTCTTGAGTTTGATAACCTATATCATCTTGTTGTTCTTCCAGATTGAGAATCGAATCCCTATCAACTATAGTGCGTGACAGATAGGCATACTGATTAATATACTGCCCAAGTCGGTAGTTTTTGTTATTTTTAAATCAAAGAAGTTGAGATTGTCAATTATTTTAAAACGCAAGATGCATATAATTTACATTAATTTTTAAAATTACATCTATGAGAAGATATTGATTAGATATCATTCATTGCTTTCCAAATAGAGTACATAACTTTGTCATTATTCATAGAGTCAACTATTTTTAGATATATGCGTAACAGACAGAACAAGTAGCACGCTTTTAACAGGTTGAAATATGTTGGAATATTAGGTAATACGTCTTATAATTTTGAAAGACTTAGTAAGACTGCATTGCTAGTGTTTGTAGTCACAAAAACATTCAACTCGCGTGTTTATTTTCTTAGAAGCGGAATTTCTAAAATGTTTTCTAGCTGATTTTCTACGTTATAATAAGTGTCTAGAAACTTTCACTCTTCTAGGAATAGCAGCTTAGGCTAACCGTTAAAAAGTCAATCTCTATCCCTCAGTACGGTTTTAAAATCTATACTAATGCGCCTTGTCTTTGATTCTAGAACTATGAGTAAGTTAGGTTTTGTTCGCATATTTAATATTCTCTTCATGTGATCAAAAGGTGTGATATATTTTGAAATACTAGCAATTCTTCCAGTGCTGTAAAAAATTCAGCCCTGAAAATGTATATCACAGATATAGATGCCACACCATCATGTCATTATGAGTGAAACGCTTTGATTTCATATTCTTAGCCGTGCTTATCTCAATCACAGTTCAATGAAAAATGCTTAGTTTTTACCTGTTGTATATACATGAAGTATTACAAGTTTTAAAAGCAGTCTTTCCAGAAAGACCAGAAGGAAAAGTAACATTGATACCTCGCTTAAACCATAGAATGTGATCAAACTACAATTTCTCTTCTCAAACCTGTAAAGAGCGGACAGCTCAGCGACCATGTTTTGCAGGCAAAAAGTTGGTCGATCTAAAGCATTTGGATTGCAATTTTGTTTTTCAAGACCTTGGAAAGTAGCTTGAGAATTCAAAGTGAGCGGCAGCTACCGATGTTAGACACATCGCATTAGGTATAGATTGGCATAGCTGAGGACAACATTAATCGATTTGCAAACAGTCAAGTTAGGACGAAGCAATCTGGAATATTTAATAACTTAAAATTAAAATTTCACTTGCGTTGTTGCCCTCTAACATATATTTATTGTAAGCAAACACAAAACTGTTGAAAAAGACTTTTAGTAAAGAGCATATGTGCTCACTTTTACATTAAAAGGGAACTGCTCCATCAATTTAAAAAGCAAGTAAAACTACCATTTGAAATCCTTGCGGAGCTCTGGGTGTGCGGAATGGGGATAACTGGAAAAACTGTGCACGCCAACTGAAAATAGCCCGTGTAATAAAATTTTTCCTAAACCAATATTAATTAAACTTTGATACAGACTACGATTAATGAAAATCTGGATAGAAAGGTTCTAATTAAATGATGAGTAAAAAGAGTAGTAGTTTCATGTTTGCACTTTATCCAAACTCCCTGGCAAGATACGCGATGTAATTTCATAGATGATTTAATACTATCGAAAAGCATTCCATGCAGAAAATTATTTTATAATTTGAATTTATTGTACTTGGACTTAAAGTGAAACAAAAAGACGTGTTGAAAATTCAAAATTTCAATTTTGCATCTCCAATCTTGCCCATCCCCTAAAACGTCCAACTTCCCGAATAGTAAACTTCTTTTATTAGACCGGTCCTGCAAGCGCATCGGAGTCCTTAGCCCCGGTTAATCGAAAAACTCTTACATAATACCTAAACAGCGCCTCTATTATGTACAAGCAGCTTTATGCATAGATTGTCAACAGATATAACGAAAACTTAATAGCTACTGACGCAGTTTGTTAACAAAGACCAATATTAGCGTCGGTTATAGAAGGAATAAAAAGCGTTATTGATTAAACTAATAATTACACTTCAGTCATACAAATTGTTGAAACCGTTACTCTCGAATACCTCGATCATTTGTTGAACATAAGTAACACTTGTTGGAAGCCCGCCCCTGCAGCCGCCTCCCCCGACTGAATTATCGTTATGCCTTTCGGAACCTATGAAACAAGGTATCCAAATTAATTGCACCAAACAAAAGGTAGATAAAAATTGCCGTTCGCAATTAATGCTGCAAATTTTACAGCAAATAGATCCTCCTAGTTTGTGTATGCAACACAAACAGCATGTCCAATTTCTGTCGGGCTTAATGCGTCTTTGTTATCAAGATTTATTTGCCTTTTCAATTATATATTCGTTTACGTTTACATCTATCTGGTAGCACAAATATAAAGGCACCAATTTATGAGATACAATCATTTGTTAGTACCCTTTGTGCAATCTAATAAACGGATCCGCCAGTAGTGTAAAAATGCTGCAGTGCCAACTACAATTTTCTATAGAAGACTGGTTCGTAGTCAAATAAAGTCCTTATGAGGTCACTTTTCGCTTTACTTCTTTCCAAGACAAACCATGTTAAAGCGACTGAGTTCGCGAGCCATTTGCAGGCAGTAGATTAAATTCAGCACGAAATTAGCTTTGTATTACTGTGCATTTTAGGTCATTTTCACTTATTTTACTTTTATTTCATCGACGCTGCAGCAGGTCAATCCTGAAGTTGGCGTCTTCAGATAAAAGCAAAAAATTTTACGGTGTATGGTGCACGTCGCAAGCGGCATCTGCTGTATTTTTTCATAGATTGCCGCATCTTTCGGAAAGTTTTGCTATTTTTACGTTCCCGTACGCTGTACAGTTAAGGGAAGGTAATGCGATCGTGGAAAAATTTACCTACAGAGCTTGGAATTTTTTCAAGTAAACTAGTCTTTAAGACTAAGCCATCTGATTGAAATTTTGCGCAAGCCTCAAATATCACGAAAATTTGCTAGGTATAAAGTTTCAACATGATCAGAGCACCGTAAGTGTCAATATAAAAATTTTGAAATTTCTATACTTGGTAGGCCTTGGAATAAAAAAGTGTACAAAATTGTTACCAAAATGCTAAATATTTTAAAATAAGCTCTGACGAGTAAACCGTGTAAACTGAAAACACGGAAGTGAGGCTTTACCTGTACAAAATCGATTTTTTAGTTATAAGGCTACATTGTAAAATGGACCCATTTCATTTCATATTTTAAAATTAGATCCGTTGCAAAAAGCGTTCAATATTGTAGACTAAGAGTATAATTTTACATTTATAAAAATCTGGAGTGTCTCCACTCAACATTCCGTATAAATCTACGGCATAAAAGTACCTGTTATTAATAATAATAAAACTACAAACACCTACGAGTGCCTTCAAGCTAAAACAAAAGCTTTGTAATTCATAATTAACACTAACGTCAATGTTACACAACACATTAATATATTAATAAGGAATATTCATTTCTTTTTCAGTGCATATATACCATAGGAATATTTTTAATATTTCTTTATGTAATGTACAATATAGAACGCTTATAACTACCCTCGGCGAAGGATTGAATTTTAAAATGTGAATTCATAACTAACGGAAGGGTCCAAGTTTAGAATATAAATTCATGAATAAAAATGAAATATTTTTCATGATAAGCATTTTTCTAACATTTTTGTAACATTTTTTATTCCAAATCCTACTAAAATAGGAATTTTTAAAATTATAAAAACAGCACTTCCGGTACTCCGATTATGTTAAAAATTTGTATCTGCGAGCTTTTTGTGATAATTAAGATGTGTACGAAATTTCAATTGGTTTATTAATTTTAAAGACTACTTTACTTGAAAAAATTTCGAAACTGTGTAGGTAAATGGGTACTTTCGGTAGCCCTACATGCCTAAATATAGAAGGTATTGAACATTACAGAACGTTATATTAAAAATCGCCCCTACAAACTATTGATTTTGAACACAGTGTTACGTTGAAGCGTTTGTACATCATGATTATAGGACTCAAGATAACAGGACTCAAGAGTACAATAATCAAGACTACAAGATTCAAGATTGTAAAATTCTAGATTGGAGAATTCAAGATTACAGGATTCAAAATTACAAGATTCAACATTGTACAATTCAAGACTAGAGAATTCAAGACTGCAGGATCTAAGATAACAGGATTCAAGCTTACAAGATTCAAAACTATAGAATTCTAGGTTTGAGAATTCAAGATTACAGGATTCAAGATAGCAAGATTCAAGATCACAGGAATCAAGATAACAGGATTTAAGTCTACAAGATTCAAGATTATAGGATTCAAGATTACAGGACTCAAGAGTACAGGATTCAAGATTACTAGATTCAAGACTGTAGAACTCAAGATTGGAGAATTCAAGGTTACAGGCTTCAAGATAACATGAGTCAAGATTGGAGAATTCAAGATTACAAGATTCAAGAGTACAAGATTCAAGATTGTAGAATTACAGATTAGAGAATTCAAGATTACATGATTCAAGATTACAAGATTCAAGATTGTAGAATTCTAGATTGAAGAATTCAAGATTAAAGGATTCAAGATAACAACATTCAGGATCACAGGATTCAAGATTACAAGATTTAAGATAACTAGATTCAACATTATAGGATTCAAGATAACAGGGCTCAAGAGTACAGGATTCAAGATTACAAGATTCAAGACTATAGAACTCAAGATTGGAGAATTTAAGGTTACAGGCTTCAAGATAACAGGAGTCAAGATTGGAGAATTCAAGATTACAGGATTCAAGATTACAAGATTCAAGATTGTAGAATTCCAGATTAGAGAATTCAAGATTACATGATTCAAGACTACAAGATTCAAGATTGTAGATTTCTAGATTGGAGAATTCAAGATTACAAGATTTACGATTACAAGATTCAACATTGTAAAATTCAAGACTAGAGAATTCAAGACTACAGGATTGAAGATAACAGGATTCAAGATTGGAAAATTCAAGATTACAGGATTCAAGAGTACAGAATTCAAGAGTACAGGATTCAAGATTACAGGATTCAAGATTAAAGAATTCAAAATTTGAGGATTCAAGAGTACAGGATTTATGATTACAAGATTCAAGATTGTAGAATTCAAGATTAGAGAATTCAAGATTACAAGATTCAAGACTGTAGAATTCAAGATTACTATATTCAAGAGTACAGGATTCAATAGTACAAGATTCAAGATTGTAGAATTCCAAATTAGAGAGTTCAAGATAACTGAATTCAAGACTACAAGATTCAGGATTGTAAAATTCAAGAGTACAGGACATAAGCGTGCAGGATTCAAAATTGCAAGAAACAAGATTACAGGATTCAAGAGTACAAGATTCAAGATTGTAGAATTCAAGATTACAGCATTCAAGATTAAAAATTGCCCCTTTATATATGTACTGAAAAAATATTGATTATTTCTAATGAACTCAGTGTTATGTTGAAGCATTTGTAAATTATGAAAACCAAAAAGGTAATTTTTATTTTTGCACTGCGAGTAGGTTTTTGTTGTATAACGTCCCATCTATGTAGACAAAAACAACAACTGAACGAAAACTGAAAAAGTCTTGTATACTTCGCTTAAACTTCAACAGCAAGGTGATTAATAAAATAATTAAATGGCCTCAAGTGCTGCATTTAATCGTAAATGCGATTTTGCCTGCGCACAGCTTGAAATTAAAAATTTCCCTTAAAAACCAGGAAATTAAGAGAAACCATATCTCAATGCCCGGCTTTTTATGCTGTGAAGGTGTATTTAATGAATAACCGCTTAAATACATTAAAGAATTAAACGCCTACTGGTTCTTTAGAATATTTAAATAAACATATTTTGGTCTGGAACGGCCATCTTGAGTGACGTCTGTGAAGACTTAAAGAAGTACGAGCAGTTGATAAATAATTGTCAATATGCCCCATTAAATTATATCCCGCAACGTGTGCATTTCCATTAAGGAAACCTTGTAGGATTTCCCATGCCCGTATCGAGGAAAATTTAATTAAACGTCCAAAGGAAAGCGTAAAAATTTCAAGGTAATATTAATGCGAAAACAAATCAAGGTCTCCTATTGTTCGGAAAATATTGGAATCCGTATTTACTGGAATTACAAACAACGGGAGTTAATTTAGCCCGTCCGAAACTTATAGAGGGACGCAAAAAACGTGTTAAAAATGCCAAAAGCACGGATATTTTTAGTTGAAAAAATGGCAGGCACTCGAGGAAACCGAAAAAATTAAGATAATTAACCCTAATGAACAGTTGTTTGGTTTGCCACCATTTTCATTAATTAAAACAGCTTTTCGAATTCCATTTGTTATAATATTACCTCACGGTGCCGGATCTTTAAAAGTGGCTGCTGCCATTGTTTGCCGAGGCTCGTGACAACTCATTCCGATCCGCACTGGAATTATTTTTAATTATTTACAAACGTAAATTAATATTATTTTATTCAGCTCCTTCTGTTTGCATAAATTTTAATTAATTAATAAATAATTATTTATTGGCTATGTAGGAACTCGCAGACGGCCCACTGCTGTATTTTTCTTTCAATTATAGAGGATTGAAGCGTTAAATTTATAAGTTTGACCTAGATTCTTCTAAACATAATAAATGAATCAAGAGTCTTCTTCTAAGCATTTCAAAATTGCGTGAAATTATTTTACTGGATGGAAGCGTCCTGCCCGTTTCCAGGACGACTTATATCAGAATATACTAACAATTACGCAGCAGTAGCAATTGCCGGCAACTCGGTTCGCGTGAATCTCGGATTGTGTCCTTCATAAAGGGTTTTTCAATTAGGGCGGGTCAATGCTGGTAGACTGTGGCAGCCGCGTGCATGTCGAAAAGGTAAAACTTTATCATCAAAACGAGTGTTCATTAGTGCAATACATGCATAAGCCTGGGGTGAAAATATTGCCTAAGCTTATAATACCAAACCTCTAAACTAAGGCGAGACATTTTAGATTTCCTCATTGCTGTAGGTTAGAGCTTTTAAGGATCAAAGTTAACTTTTGAAGGTGTTTCGGCTATTCTTCTGGTATTATAAAAATTTAAGCTACTGCAATTGCAAGGACATGTCGTAAACAACTCGAAAGTAACAGCTCGGCAACAATTCTACAGTTTAGAACTAAGCAGCTAAGAAATAATAAAAAATGACTATTAAACCTAAACTACTCTGAATCCAAACTTCCAAACTAAAAACTAAAAGCATAACTTTTAATTAGTATATACAACTAATAAAAATTAAAACGCTCAAGATTGCATGACCAAAACTCTAAATATATTATGGGATGTAAATTCAACGATTAACTGTCAAAAATGTAGAATAACAAAATCAAAATCTAGAATTCAGGACGAAATATTCAGAGTATCCAGAAATCTAGGATTACAGAAACAAAATTGATAGGATTGAGGTTAATAGTTCAAGATAGCAAGGTTGTAAAATTAAGATTAAGGATTTAAGATTACAGGACTCAAGATTACCAGATTCAAGATTGTAGAATTCAAGATTACAGGATTCAAGATTGGAGAATTCAAGATTACAGGATTCAAGTGTACAGGATTCAAGAGTACAAGATTCAAGATTGTAGACTTCCAGATTCAAGATTGCAGGATTTAAGATTGTAGAATTCAAGATTAGAGAATTCAAGATTACAGGTTTCAAGATTGGAGAATTCAAGTTTACAGAATTCAAGATAACAGAATTACAAGGTTCAAGGTTGTAGAATTAAAGATTATAAGAGTTAAGAGTACAGGATTCAAGAGTACAAGATTCAAAAGTAGAGAATTCAAGATTGTAGGATTCCAGATCACAGAATTCAAGATTTGAAGAGTCAAGATTATAGGACTCAAGATTACAGGACTCAAGAGTACAATAATCAAGACTACAAGATTCAAGATTGTCAAATTCAAGATTGTAGAATTCAAGATTACAGGATTCAAGATAACAGGATTCAAGATTGGAGAATTCAAGATTACAGGATTCAAGAGTACAAGATTCCAGATTGTAGACTTCCAGATTCAAAATTACAGGATTTAAAATTGTAGAATTTAAGATTAGAGAATTCAAGATTACAGGATTCAAGATTGGAGAATCCAAGATTACAGAATTCAAGTGTACAGGATTAAAGAGTATAAGATTCAAGATTGTATATTGCCACATTAGAGAATTCAAGGTTACAGGACTCAAAATTGTAGAATTCAATATAAGAGAATTCAAGATTACAGGAATCAAGATAACAGGATTACAAGGTTCTAGACTGTAGAACTAAAGATTATAGGAGTTAAGAGTGCAGGATTCAAGAGCACAAGATTCAAGAGTAGAGAATTCAAGATTACAGGATTCCAGATCATAGAATTCAAGATTTGAAGAGTCAAGATTATAGAATTCAAGATTTGAAGAGTCAAGATTATAGGACTCAAGATTACAGGACTCAAGAGTACAATAATCAAGACTACAAGATTCAAGATTGTAAAATTCAAGATTGGAGAATTCAATGTTACAGGCTTCAAGTTAACAGGAGTCAAGATTGGAGAATTCAAGATTATAGGATTCAAGAATACAAGATTTAAGATTGTAAAAATCCTGATTAGAAACTTCTAGATTACATGATTCAAGATTACAAGATTGAAGATTGTGAAATTCTAGATTTGAAAATTCAAGATTACAGGATTCAAGATTAGAGAATTGAAGACCACAGGATTCAAGAGTACAGAATTCAAAAGTACAGGATTAAAGATTACAGGATTCAAGATTAAAGGATTCAGGATTACAGGATTTACGAGCACAGAATTCATGATTACAAGATTCAAGATTCTAGAATTCAAGATTAGAGAATTCAAGATTACACAATTCAAGATTACAGAATTCAAGAATACAGGACTAAAGATTACAAGCTTCAAGATTGTAGAATTTAAGATTGGACAATTCAAGATTACAGGATTCAAGATTATAGGATTCAAGATTACAGGATTTAAGAGTACAGGATTCATGATTACAAGATTTAAGATTCTAGAAATCAAGATTACAGAATTCAAGATTACAAAATTCAAGAATACAGGACTAAAGATTACAAGCTTTAAGATTGTAGAATTTAAGATTGAAGAATTCAAGATTACATTCAAGATTATAGGATTCAAGATTACAGGATTTAAGAGTGCAGGATTCATGATTACAAGATTCAAGATTCTAGAATTCAAGATTAGAGAATTCAAGATTACAAAATTCAAGAATACAGGACTAAAGATTACAAGCTTCAAGATTGTAGAATTTAAGATTGAAGAATTCAAGATTACAGGATTCAAGATTATAGGATTCAAGATTGCAGGATTTAAGAGTACAGGATTCATGATTACAAGATTCAAGATTCTAGAATTCAAGATTTGAGAATTCAAGAATACAAAATTCAAGAATACAGGACTAAAGATTACAAGCTTCAAGATTGTAGAATTTAAGATTGAAAAACTCAAGATTACAGGATTCAAGAATACAGGACTCAAGATTACAAGTTCCAAGATTGTAGAATTCAAGATTACAGGATTCAGGACTACAGGATTCAAGACTACAGGATTCAAGATTACAGGATTCAAGACTACAGGATTCAATATTCCAGGATTCAAGATTACAGGATTCAGAATTACAGCATTCACGATTGCCGGATTCAAAATTACATCTCAACGATGCACAGTTTAGAAAATCAAAAGATCTAGAATTCAGGATGCAATAAACAACTGTGGATACATAACTAGAACTTAACGTTTAGTCGAAAATTCGTATTGAAATTGAGTCTAATTTTATCAAAAATTTGTTATAATTTCTGGTTTGTAGTATTCAATAAGTTAAAAATTACATAAAAGAATCATCACTTCTTGCTTCCAGTTGAACTTATATCAAGGAATCCGATTTTTTTGCAGCATGATTATTTAAAATTAAAAATAGTTCTTCTATTTATAAATATTTCAAGCTTAGCAAGAGTTCCTGACAGTTTTCCTCACAATAAACGCTTGTTTAGTCTTGAAAAACTTGTAATCGTATCCTGAGTGTATATGAACGTTAAAACGATCCTATAAGTTCCCCAAAGATACTAGAAAAACGCACAAATTAAATGATGGTAAAATAATCTAGTAATATTAATATGGAAGATAATTCTACCAAATCCTGTTCAAATTATGTAAATCTGTAATGAATATAAATGTGCATTTTTTGTTTTGAAAAGAAAAAGAAACAAATCGTCATAATGTAACCAATGACGATTGAAAACTATTAAAAAAATAGCAAGACTCTAAAATATCTAAGATCAGGAGCATTAAAGCATCTCCTGACCAAGTCTCTCAAAAACCTTGAGAGTCAACTGTGAAAATCGTAAGAATGAATCCCGAAATGCATTCAAAACGATTTATGAAAATAGCTTGCAGCTTAATTTCGCAAGAAGTCCAATTAGATTCATTTACTCATCAGTCGTAGCACATATCGGAAAAATGTATCGAACCGTTGCATAATTTCAGCAAATAGTCAGAGACAACTTTAATCTTTCACTTAAATCCTGTTTGCCTTGTGCAATGTCTCAATTTTTAATCATGATTATAAAACTTGAAAAGTGAGTTAGTCTTTTGAATTTGCTTACTAAATATGGAATTTTGAAAACTAGCCCGATCATGTTGAAAATTTGCATCTGTCATTTTTTCATGGTATTTAAGTCGTGCTCGAAATTTTAACTTGATATCTCTATTTTAAGGACTATAATGTATTAAATTGTTATATAATTGCAACAAATAAACTAAGACAGCTTCAATCCTTCATTTAAATCCTGTTTGTCTCATGAGCAGTCTCAATTTCTAGTCATGATTATAAGTCTTGAAAAGTGAATGAGTCTTTTGAATTTGCCTACTAAATATGGAAGTTTAAAAACTAGCCTGATCATGTTGAAAATTTGCATCTGTCATTTTTTCATGGTATTTAAGTCGTGCTCGAAATTTTAACTTGATATCTCTATTTTAAGGACTAAGATGTATCAAATCGTTGCATAATTGCAACAAATAATCTAAGCCAGCTTCAATCCTTCGTTTAAATCCTGTTTGTCTCATGAGAAGTCTCAATTTCTAATCCTGATTAAAGACTTGGAAAGTGAGTGAGTCTTTTGAATTTGCCTACTAAATATGGAATTTTCAAAACTAGCCCTCTCATGTTGAACATTTGCATCTGGTATTTTTTCGTGCGCGAAATTTTAACTTGATAGCTCTATTTTAAGAACCAATTTACTTGAAAACTTTCAAAACAATGAGAGTAACATAATAGTTCCGACAGTCTTACAAAAAGTTGATACAGATCATACCAGTGGCCAAACTGGGCTCATTTGACCTCAAAACGAGAACACTCAAGGTAAAACGTTCCGTGATTTAGTAAAAAAAATGTTTTGGGCAGATAAGTTTTGATAATCATGAAATTTTTATAATCCAATTGCTCACTTTAAGCCCTAGAAGAAGAATTCAAGATGCCTTGAACAGCTGGGGTAGCTTATTTGATGACTTCGTATCCTTTACGAAACTATTTCAAGGCTTCTTTCTGATTGAGGTATAACAAAACCAAATGAAGGATTTATATTACTTAAGCTTTCTTTTAAACTAGCAGTGACATTTGTCTAAAAAAGGAGCACTTTTAATACTATCCTGGGTCGTCACCTATGCCTTGTAATGTCATCACATTTCACTTCATAAAAAAACTTTTATGAAAATAATTAAGAATTCGATATTTATGTTACGAATATGTCACGAATTATTTAAGTATAGGCCTTCAATTTGCTTTGCCATAACTATCAAACGTTAAGCTAGGGCTCAAAAGTAGCAAGAGCTAATATTAGAGTAGGCTCTTCTTCTACTTCTAAAATTTCTCGTTTAAAAATTTGACTTCCACATTGTTGTGACGGACAATTGCCGCACACATTTAAGTACATTTCTACTAAATGTAAATAAAAAACAACAGAACGCATGTCGTAGGCATTTTTAATCACCGACTCAGTTCAAAATAAACGATACACCAAAGAAATCAAAGTTTCTTACAGATCCTAAAATCTAAGCATCCTTAAAGTGGGATGATATTCGTAAATTCTTATGATTAAATCTCTTTGCCTCCTAGCATTTTACCCTTTAGCTCCATGATACATTTTTTAACTCAGGATTAGAAAATCCGCTGGAGAGCAAGCAGTAAATTATGCAAATTTGTTAAAGGTCTTGAAAAATAGTAGAAGGCGTGCGGTGCAACATTCATCAAATTTCTTCCAATATGTATGAAAAACCGTTTCAAATGCCCTTTTAAATGAATATTTAATGTATAAAATGAATGAAATATCTCTTTTTGTTTTGAATAGCGGGTTGATAATTAAATATTTTATTTTGAAATGGCAGTTAGCAGCTTTTGTTCGAAAATAAGTTATGGCCGTTTCAGCACAACAGCGGATATAACGCGTACAATTACCAAGTGCAGGCATTAAATAGAACAAATCAGTTCGAACCGATCGCGATCCCGGGACTTTATATTGCACTATTTCTGCTCAAAATCCGTTCCACCTGTACAATTCTCTTTTTGTAAAAAACATCCGCCAGCTTACTTTTTTGTAAAACCTGCTGCACAGCTCACGAATAATAGATAAATTTGCAACGCAAACTCCTCTAGCTGGAAGGTAGAATGTAGATTGGGAAAAAACAAATAAATGTTTTGTTTGGGGTAATAAGTAGACACCTGAATGACTCAATTTTTATGGGACAGGAGATCGAAGAAAAACTCAATTAATAAACTATCAGTCAATACACTTTAAATTAGAGTTACGTTCGGAGGAATGCGTTTTTCAGGGTAATTTCAATTTATTTTTAATGAAGCCAATGTAAATACTCCTGTACATTTTATTGGTTCTTTTAGTTTTAACTTGAATGCGGTTTGTGTAGCTTAAAATGCGGGCATTGGAAATGTTGGCAGTCATTTACTACATTGTATTTGTATTTAGCTGCTCAATGAACATAAAAAATGAATTGATACGACGTCGCAGCCATATGGTAATATAACGTCTTCAATGGGCTTTTAGAAGCGGCGCTTAAGAAATTGAATACTGAAACAAAGAATGACAAAATTGAAACCAAAATGAAATCTATGCAGGCAGTGCAAAAGTAAAAATAGTCATTACAAAATGATCAACGGAAAGCCATGCATCTTATGCCAACTACAATCAAGAGTATCCCTGGAAAAAGCACAAAGCTGCACAGCTCCATTTCCAGTCCCCATAACACATTTCACCAATTTTACGGCCTAATACATCAAAAACAGAAAGAGAGTTCAATCGAAAATTATGCCACTAGTTCACAGCGCAAATATAGTTTTGATTAGGCAGAAACAAATGTTTTTTATGAGCTGTTTGTTTGAAAGCTTGTGCGTCAAACGGGCAAATAGAGAATTTCTCATTTCATTTGATTCTCACAAATGACATACATGGAAAAATACTTTGCGCTACAAAGCACCAGCGCGCACCGGCGGCTGTACAATCCAAAAAACTTTTTGTTTGCGTTGAGTTTGAGCTGTGTGTTCAATTACTAAATTAAAAGTTGCGCTTTGGGCGCATATATTTATAACATGTCGTTGGAACTCGATTAAAGCGACCGTGTGTAAACAAAAGTTTGCCTTAGCTGAAAAGCTCCTGGTTTACCTACTGGCCATTTCTCGCATTCTGTATGTAAAGTTGTGGACTAATTAAAATGCAGTTATCAACTCATTAAATAGGATACCAAATATTGATGCAGATACTATTGCAGCTATCTCTAGATATATTTCAATGATTTGTTGCAATCAATTTGGCTGTCATCTTTTAAAATCTTCTAAAAGTCCGACGCGACGGGAATTGAAACTTGTATATGAACTTTTCATCTGTTTTCAAATGGTAAGAGTTATGAACGATTTAACTAAAACTAGTTTATTGGTTTAATATTTTGAATTAGGTTTTGAGATAGAGGAACACTATTTTTAATGTGTGGAAGCAACTGCTTGGCTTGGCGTGGTGAACTTACTTCTTGAAGGACTGACTTTTAGAGGTACTAACTTCTTGATGTGTCAAGCAGCCAACTCCTTTCACAACTCATGGTGTGTATCAACTATCTTTTTACACAAAAAGTGGTCTGAGTCAACTAGCTTCATAAACGAGTGTGGTGTGAATCTACTAATTTCTTGAAGGAGTTACTTCTTGAGGACTGAACCAGCTAACTTCTGGTGGTACTCATTTCTCGATGTGTAAACCAATTAGCTTCTTACACAACTCGTATTGTAGATCAATTAACTTCTTGAAGGATTGTGCTGTGAATCAGCTTATTTATTGCTGGACTTACTTCTTGAAGGGTGAACCAACCAACTTTTGTTGGTACTCAATTCCTGATGTGTGAACCAAGCTTCGAATACCATTCGTAATGTGAATCAAGTAACATTTTGAACGACTGTGGTGTGAATCAGTTATCTTCTTAAGTGACGTATTTCTTCAGGAGCAAATCAACTAACTTCTGGTGGTACTTACTTCTTGATGTGTGATCAACTAGTTTCTTAGACTACTCGTAATGTGACTCAACTAACTTTTTCAACGACTGTTGTATAAATCAACTAACTTCTTCAATGGCTTATTTTTGAGGAGTGAACCAACTAACTTGCGGCGTTATCAACTTTTTGATATGTCAACCAACTAACTTCTCAAACATCTCACGATGTAAGACAAATAGTTTTTTACACAACTTTTAGTGTGAATCAACTAACGTCTTAAAAGACTGTAGTGTGAATCAACTAATTTATTGAACTACCAACTTCTTGAAGAGTCAACCAACTAACTTATGGTGGTACTCACTTCCTGATATGAGAACAAATTAGGTTCTTACACAGCTCGTAATGTGAATCAAGTAATATTTTGAACCACTATGGTACGAATCAACAAAATTCTTAAATTACTTTTTTCTTCAGGAGTGAATCAACTCACTTCTGGTGATACTTACTTTTTGATGTGTAAATTAACTAGTTTCTTATACAACTGGTAATGTGATTCAACTAACTTTTTCAACGACTGTTGTGTAAATCAACTAACTTCTGCAATGGCTTACTTTTTGAGGAGTGAACCTACTAACTTGCGGCGTTATCAAATTCTTGATATGTCAACCAACTAATTTCTCATACAACGATGTAAGACAAATAGCTTTTTACACAACAATTAGTGTGAATCAACTAATGTCTTAAGAGGCTGCGGTGTGAATCAACTAATTTCTTGAACAACTGTGGTGTGAATCAACTAATTTATTAAGCTACTTACTTCTTGAAGGGTAAACTAACTAACTTCTGGTGGTACTAACTTCTTGATGTGTGAACTAACTAGCTTCTTATATAACTCGTAGTGTAAACTAACTAGCTTTTTTAACGACTGTGGTGTGATTCAACTAATTTATTAAACGACTAACTTTTAAAGGAGTGAACAAACTATCTGGCGGTACTAACTTGTTAAACTAACTTCCTAAGCAACTCATGGTGTGAACCAACTAACTTCTTACACAACTAGTGTTGTGAATCAACTAACTTTATGAACGACTATGGTATGAATCAACTAGCTTCTTAAACAACTTACTTCTAGAGGGGTGAACCAACTAACTTCCGGCGATACTAGCTTCTTAATGTGTCAACCTACTAACTTATTACAGAAATCGTGGCGTGAATAAACTAACTGCTTACACAACTCCGGTGTGAATCAACTAACTTCATGAACAACTGTGGTGTGAATGAACTAATTTATTCAACTACTTACTTCTTGAAGAGTAAATCTAATTCCTGGTGGTACTCACTTCTTGATGTGTGAACCAACTAACTTATTATACAACTCGTGGCGTGAATCAACTGAATTTATGAACGACTGTGGTGTGGATCAACTAGTGTTTTGAACGACACTTCTAGAGGGGTGAACCAACTAACTTCCGGTGATATTAACTTTTTAATTTGTCAACCAACTAACTTCTTACAAAAGTCATGGCGTGAACAAACTAACTGCTTACACAGCTCCGGTGTGAATCAACTAACTTCATGAAAAACTGTGGCGTGGATCAACTAATTTATTGGACTAGTTACTTCTTGAAGGGTAAACCAACTAACTTCTGGTGGTACTCACTTCTTGATGTGTGAACCAATTAGTTTCTTAGACAACTCGTAATGTGAATCATCTATCTTTTTGAGCTACTGTGGTGTGAATCAACTAACTTTATGAACGACTGGGGTGGGAATCAACTAACTTCTTAAACGACTTACTTTTAGTGGGGTGAACCAAGTAACTTCTTACATAGCTCGTAATGTGAATCAACTAATATATTGACCACCAGTGAATCAACTAAAGACTCTATTAGTGGAGTGAACCAACTAATTTCTGATGGTGCTCACTTCTTGACATGTGAACCAACTAGCTTCTTATACAGCTCCTAGTATAAATCAACTAACTTTTTGAACGACTTCGTTTTAGAGAGGTGAAAACACTATTTGGCGCTATTAACTTTTTGATGTATCAACCAACTGACTTCTGATACAACTCATGATGTGAACCAAATAATTTCTTAGGCAACTCGTGGTGTAAATCAACTACTTTATGAACGACTGTAGTGTGAATCAACTAACTTTCTGAACGGCTGTGGTGTGAATCAACTAACATTCTGAACGACTGTGGTGTGAATCAACTAACTTTCTGAACAACTGTGGTGTGAATCAACTAATTTCTGGGACCACTTACTTTTAGAGAGGTGAATCAAGTACATTTTTACACAGTTGTGTGAATGAACTAATTAATTGACCGCTGATGGTGTGAATCAACTAAAGACTTTCTTCTAGAGGAGTGAACCAACTAAGTTCTGGTGGTACTGGCTTCTTGATTTGAAAACCAACTAGCTTCTTTCACAGCTCGTAGTGTGAGTCAACTAAACTCTTGAAGGACTTATTTCTTGAGGAGCGAATCAACTAACTTCTGAAAGTACTAACTTCTGGATCTGTGCACCAACTAATATCTACAGCAAAATGTTTATTCAATTTTATATAATTGCTGGTGTTTTTTCTATCTAGTGGACCTATGAGAAACTTGAGTGAGCTCGCAGGAAATTTGGTGTTTCATCAGCGAAACAATCTTTCATCATCTTTAGGCAAATAAAGCGAGATTCCAAATTTGGTATGGGCTGCCGAGAAAGTGGGAATTGAATGTGGTTTAACGAGTCTTACCTTTCAAAAACTGAAAATACTACAGACGTGAAGATTTAAGTTTTAGAATTTTTCGTTCCAACTTTAGTGACCATATTTAGCCGTTTTCTAAATTTTCGCAACGGTACATGGAGAGATAAAATTGTATCTGTACTGCAGCCACTTTTACCTAAAACACCCTTAACACTATCCATTGGGTATCGATTATATTGTTACTCCTTTGAAAGCTAAGAAATGCTTGGGTCATACTTTTCCGAAAATGGCGCCAGTCGAGCAGTGAATGTTATTGGAGGACGATAACGGGACATTATAATACAGTATGACCAAAATTGAATGATATTGATATTGGCAATATGTGGTTTCAACAAGGCTGTGCGATATGCAATACAGCGCGCGGAACAATTCACTTACTATATGAGACATGTCCTGTTCGTATACTCTTTCGTTTTGATGATCAGAATTGGCCCACTAGATTGTCTTATTTAGCACCATTAGATTTCTTGCTAAGGACATATACGAAAAGAAAGCGTATGTGCCAGGAAAGCTATGGAAGTCATGTGTTATTTTATAAGCAACTCTATCTTTATCAACAAAATAAGAATCTTCTTTTTCTTTACATTTATCCAGCGGAGATTCAGAATTTGCTTTTCTGCAAAATCTCCTTCATTTAGTTTGATCCAGAGTATTTTTGGAGCGGCGTTGACAGTCTACATGTCTAGTCATATTTTTCAACGCGTCCAAGAAAGAACAAGGCTCAACGCCTGTGTGAGACACCTTATCCGTAAAATTTTAATTTTGCGTTTGACATATTATTGCGACTGGATTTACTCCGACGAATGCGTTGCTCTACCTGATGTCAACGAACTTTACTATTTGTTGTAAATTTAGCCTGCACTGTGAGAAAATAGTGATAGGGTGGTACTGGATAGCTTGAATCCGATTATTATAGAGAAACTCAGAATTGAGTAAGAAATGACATTTCAGGTCGCAAGCTAATACAACAGAATAATAGAGATTTTATTTTCAAAAAAATATGCAGATAGTCCTTAAATGACCATATTTGTTGAGGACCCTAGCTCTACAATTTTTCTCTTAAGTTCTTTGGGGGAATATCTTTCATGTCTAAAAACTGAGTTTCCTATTTAGTGCAAGTCTTGCGTTAAGTTTAGGCCACTTCCCGCAAATTATTGTGTAATTTTATGTCGTACAATTCATTATAGCGCGTTTTTGAAATAAGGGAGTCGCTGCAAAAACATTCTGACCCTACTTTCACCCTCATAGAAAGAAGAAAAACTGTTGCAACAATCTGTTCATAACGATTTATTTGTAGTCGACGCGCTAAGTCTTGTTCTCAGAAATTCGTATTTTAGTGAATATGATAGATAACAAGCATTTATTTACAAAGCCAGCAAATTGCATTTGGGAGTGGCAAAGGATTAAATATAGAAGTCAAAAGTTGGCGATAACTTTGTATAAATACTTCCTTATATTTAATTACGCTGTGGGTGTGCTGAGAGAAGCAGACACCTTTGATTTTCGGCTCAACCAGTTAGGGGAGCGTGTTATCCCCCGCAATCAGAAGGTTTATTCAGTACTGATGAAATGCTATTGTGATATGTAATTAACTTTTGTAGCATTGTCGTCCCTGTATCTCTGTACCTGCTCGTACATGGTATGTCTGCACCCAGCCCCAAGTCTTGCTTCGCCCTAGAGTTTCCTTAACAAATTCTCGGCACCGCAGGACAGCTTACATAAAAGATAGCAGATAAATGAGATTAGTTTATCATTGGAGACACCTGTAAGCGCAATGAAAAGTTCACACTATAAAATAAACAAAGTGCTGCGAGCGTCGGCGTCCTTGTAAGCACAAACAGTTTGCTTTTCTTCGGTCAAAATGTGCCACATTCATTTACGCTCGAATATTTAGGATAATTAAGACATAGTTTCCCCTATATAACCATAATCTCTGAGGAGCGTAGGCATCTACTGAGCACGCCAGTGTGAGCGAGACGGGAGAGAAAAACTTTCTTTACGTAGACCTTAAATTGTTTACGTTGTATAGAAAGCGGATTTATTACATTTGCCGGGGAATTCACATTCTCAGTCAACATAATATCTATCCGGACTCTAAACAACACCGTGATGCGGAGGAGGCGGCAGCGGCAGCGGCCCATATTTTGCTGTGTACAAACAAGAGAAAAACGTCGTAAGAACCCTCTAGAGGAACTATTATGGACTACCGCCTCGTGTATTTAATACAGACCGACACTGAGTCGAGTGATGTTTCATAATTTTTTGTACTGCCATTACGCTGATGGAGAGAAGATACATGGCTCAACTTTGCGATTTGTAAAGTGCTGAATCTTGTATTCATAGATGGCACTGGCTTTCTAAGTCTAAAACCGTAGATAAATAGAAACGAACTGATATAAGTTCAGCTTTGCTAGATTAAATTTAGAGCGAGGGCGGAGATTTCTCTTTATTTCTTTTAAGAGTGGAGACCTCAAAACCGTTGGTAGTGATTGATCAACGATTTCTGGGATGTAGGGTCTAAGCGTTTTACTAAAGACCATCAATGTCAAAATAAATTCCCAGACCCCATTCAACATATACTCTTTTAAAACACTTCAAAATCTTACTAACTGCTCTACAAAGCTCGGCTGCCGCTGAAAAGTGCGTCAAGCGCTATAGACCAAACGAATTTTAAAGCCTGTGCCGTCCTTCAACGGCCTATCACTTTACCGCGGCCGACTACATAATAAACGTGGGTCGCACGCCTGTATTATTAAAGAGATTCTATGTAAACAAAATAAATTCACTGGTGATACTTATTGCTTTTGCTGGGTGAATTTTGCAAGCAGGCTTGAACTACGGATAGCTTATGCATATTTCACTTCTAGGATAGCATACGCTATGCAAGCACATTTCAAGAGCTTGAATCCTTAATGAAACTTTTTCTCCGCAGATTGAATGTGATTTTTTGTTCTTGCAATCATAAAATAAAGCAACATATCTGCATCTGCAGGAGTAAGATTTGCAGTATTTGTAGCATTGAAGACACTGTTTGCTCAGAACAATTTCCAAAATTTAACGGCCTTCACAGAACAACATGTCTATTTATAGAAAGCAAAGACAAAACAGACGTGTTTCCTGACTTTTCTTAACCATAGGAAGCCAGAAGGTTTCAATGATAGTTTTATTGGAAGTTGTGTGGCCCTTTAGCGTCTTATAAGTCTCTTAAATATTTTTTGAGATCCGTCAATTTAAATCTTCAGATTTTCCAAATGTTTATTGCTATATGCAAAGATTGCAGCTGCATTTTTATAAATGCTTGACGTGCAACTGGTAGCGAGTACATCTTTGATCAAGATTGATGCTAATGCAAGTTTTACCGAACTTATTTTATGCATTTTATTCATGGTTGCAGTGATCCGCTTGTGAAGGCCTAAAACCATTAAAGTAATCCTAACTGACACACATCATAAGCAATGCTCAAATAGGTACAATTAGAGTCGCTATTACCACGACAGCAAAGCAGCTGATGCTTGCCAGTAAAAGAAGTGAAGCTCGCTTGAAATCTATCTAATCAACCCTAGCTATTACGAACGTTGTGAGAAATTGGTGAAAAACGAATACTAACAACAACATTTGTAATTTAGTGTCACAATATTGTTGGATGCCGAAAGGGTGTGTCATGTTAAGCTACGTGAGCAGACAGTGTTTTTCAATGGCGTTTCGAGCTAGAGATTGAATTGGAATTTTTATAGTTAGCCAGCTCAGTACAAAGTTCACGACTAATTACCTATATCTGCAGACGTTAGACATAACAATAGTAGCATTTCAACTCGAATGGAATTTTATTATGTCTGCATTTGATGGCGTGACTGTTTTGTACCCATGTGATGTTTGCGTTTGGTAAATAACTGTTCTCGATTTTTCTGCTATTCATCCTAGACTCAAACGTATTTTCCTGAATCAGTCTGCTGTATTTGAGTATATTGAGATCATGTAGGTGCAAGTAATGTTTCTCACGTTGAAAAGCTCTTTACTAATCTCAAAAGAATATATAATCCTTAATGGAATAAACCAAAAATGAGTAATTTACTAGTTTTTCATTTGTTTTGTAAACCTAAAAATAAAAGTATGTGCTTAGAATGTCAATAAAGCAAATTTCAGATTTCAATTAAATCTTGAGAGCGACTGTAGAAATCACTACTGAGCGAATTTAACGTAGATAAGCTCTTCGTATGTTGCTTCAATAGATTATCATAAATTACGTGACTTCTCCAAAAGAGTCTTTTTGTTGCATTTTCAGTTGTCAGAAGAGAAATGATTGCCTGTCTCATTTTGAATTAGTTAGCAAAAGCATTTGGAAGGGATTTACAATTTCCAACATTCTAATCTAATTGACAAATATATTTACAAGCTCGTGAAGAAAATGGGTCATTTTTTAATATAGCTGTGTCTTCAAGCTAGAAAGCGTAGAACAGTTAGAAATTTGCTACTATTTTAGAAGTTGTATCAAAACCATCATTGTTTCTAATGAAACCAAAAAA
Source organism: Helochares maculicollis (assembly GCA_033557835.1). Lineage (NCBI taxonomy): Eukaryota > Metazoa > Arthropoda > Insecta > Coleoptera > Hydrophilidae > Helochares > Helochares maculicollis. Next base: position 22,259 of record JAWQRO010000072.1, on the reverse strand, counting down.
TTGGTGGATCTGGAAAAAATATTTTATGAGATGTCAGAGTTCACACTGTCTTGATAAACAATCTACTTCACGAAGGCTTACCCAACTAGGAGAAATTCCAATGTTGAGTCTCCGTTCATTTCATTTCAATCACGACAGGGACATTTTGCGTTGAGATATTCCACTATTAGCAATGACAATAGTATTCTTCAAATCAAGTAACAGTAAAAAAGTAGAAAGAGCTTTTGTTTTCTAACTACTGCGTTGATGAAAAGATTAACATGATCAAGAGGAGAAAACAGGGTGCAAATATTTCACCATACTTCCAAATTATAGACAATTTGGACAATCTTGACTATTTCTATGTAAGGTTTAGATCATGATAATAGCTTCAAGGGCTCTACTCTACTCAGTATTGCTCATCCTTTTTTCAATTAATTTTTTAGAGCTGAATTGTTTCTACCCCAAGGCTCATGAACTGTTTTGAGACACACCCATGACCTTGACCATGCCTTTTAATGATCATATGCAAATTTTTAAGACTTTCGATGCATGATCTCTAATTCGTTTTTTGCTAAATCTTCTAGTTTTAGGGTTTCAAATAGAAATGAGGCAATAGATGACTAAGCAGAACTAGCAATGAGATTTTTTGGATTTTTTTGGATTTTGTCGGGTATACCTGAAACCAACATGAGCTGATAAAAATGAAGATGAAAATAATCTCTGCTGTGTGGTGCGATTGCTTTTGAAATTTCCGAATTACTTCTTCAAATTGGCAACGGAAGTCATCTCGTACTTGAAACTCTGAACTTTCTGAATGCCACCGCACTATCAGTGATTAATGTCATAGCTCTCGTAGCCAATACGACTCTTTAGAAAGAAGAAAATTTGGCGATTTAGAGTGATAATGTTTTCGATTGGCCTGTTTGAATTCTTGAGCGCTGAAGAATCTTTTGCACTTTTCAAACTGATTTTCGCCCAATCTTGTAATACATTTAAAATACCATATCTAAAGTATGTTTATGTATTATCTTACGTAATGGCTCGTTATTTTGAGTGTAACTCAAACTATGCCCATGCCTCAAAAGGATAGTGGCACTCCCCCTTAATATTCTGAAGTTTTAAAGGCTTTTCACAATTAACTGCAAACTCTTCATTTTCAGCCCACTTCAGCTGCACAATTTTCTTTGTTATTTCAGATGTTACGTTAACTTCGACCACATAGCTTATATTTTTATCATTTTTAAATACAGTGCCATTCCTTCGATAACCAAACTTTAGATGGCTTCAAAAATCTTCTGCAAAACAAATATTTTACCAAAAAGCAAGCGTTTTAAAAACATCTGCACAATTTTGGAGCAGCATATAATGAGTTTTCTGAGTCAATAAAGCACATACAATAAGTTTTTTCGTAATACTTTTCAAATTAAATTACTACAGTGTAAATATGAAGTCTTTCTGAAAGCAAAACTCTTTTGCAAAACAAGTATTTTACAGTAAAGCAAGCGTTCTAAGAACATCTACGCAATTTTGGAGCAGCACATGATTGGATTTCTGAGTCATTGAAGCACGTTTAATAAGTTTTTTCATTATAATTTGCAAATTACGTTACTATAATGTAAAAATGAAGTCTTTCTGAAAGCAAAAATCTTTTGCAAAATCAATATTTTACAGTAAGGTACGCGTTTTAAAAACATCTGCACAATTTTGGTGCAGCACATAATTGGTTTTCTAAATCAATAAAGCACCTACGATAAGTTTTTTTATTATAGTTTGCAAAACAGTTTACTACAATGTCAATATGAAGTCATTCTGAAAACAAAAATCATTTGCAAAACCAATATTTTGCAGTAAAACAAGCGTTCTAAAAACATCTGCACAGTTTTTGAGCAGCACATAATCGATTTTCTGAGTCAATATGGCACATACAATAAGTTTTTTTCATTATAATTTGCAAATTATATTATTAAAGTGTAAAAATGATGTCTCTCTGAAAGCAAAATTATTTTGAAAAACAAATATTTTACCAAAAAGCGAGCGTTCTAAAAATATTTGCAAAATTTTAGAGCAGCATATAATTGGTTTTCTGAGTCAATAAAGCACGTATAATACGTTTTTTCATTATAATTTGCAAATCATATTACTACAGTGCAAATATGGAATCCTGCTAAAAGCAAAAATCTTTTGCAAAACCAATATTTTGCAGTAAAGCAAGCGTCCTAAAAACATCTACACAGTTTTGGAGCAGCTCATGATTGGATTTCTGAGTCATTAAAGCACGTTTAATAAGTTTTTTCGTTATAATTTGCAAATCACATTTCTATAGTGCAAATATGAAGTCTTTCTAACAGCAAGATTATTTTGCAAACGAAATATTTTACAGTAAAGCAAGCGTTCTAAAAACATCTACACAGTTTTGGAGCAGCTCATGATTGGTTTTCTGAGTCAATAAAGCACCTACGATAAGGTTTTTCATTTTAGTTTGCAAATCACATTACAACAGTGCAAATATGAAGTCTTGCGAAAAGCAAAGCTCTTTTGCAAAACCAATATTTTGCAATAAAGCAAGTGTTCTAAAAACATCTACACAATTTTGGAGCAGCATATAGTTGGTTTTCTGAGTCTGTAAAGCACATACAATAAGATTTTTCATAGTAATTTGCAAATTACATTACTACAGTGCAAATATGAAGTCTTGCTCAAAGCAAAACACTTTTGCAAAACCAATATTTTACAGTAAAACAAGCGTTCTAAAAACATCTACACAATTTTGGAGCAGCATATAATTGGTTTTTTGAGTCAATAAAGCACGTATAATACGTTTTTTCATTACACTTTGCAAATCATATTACTACAGTGCAAATATGGAGTCTTGCTAAAAGCAAAACTCTTTTGCAAAACCAATATTTTGCAGTAAAGCAAGCGTTCTAAAAACATCTACACAGTTTTGGAGCAGCACATAATTGGAGTTCTGAGTCATTAAAGTATGTATAATAAGTGTTTTCATTATAATTTGCAAATTACATTACTACAGTGCAAATATGAAGTCTTGCTGAAAGCAAAACTCTTTTGCAAAACCAATATTTTGCAGTAAAGCAAGCGTTCTAAGAACATCTACACAATTTTGGAGCAGCATATAATTGGTTTTCTGAGTCATGAAAGCACATACAATAATCTTTTTATAATAATTTGCGAATTACATTACTACAGTGTAAATATAAAGTATTTCTGAAAGCAAAATTCTTTTACAAAACCAATATTTTGCAGTAAAACAAGCAACCTAAAAACATCTGCAAAATTTTGGAGCAGCATATAATTGATTTTCTGAGTCAATAAAGCACATACAATAAGGCTTTTCATTATAATTTGCAAGTTACATTACTATAGTGTAAAAATGAAGTCTTTCTTAAAGCAAAACTCTTTTGCAAAACCAATATTTTACAGTAAAGCAAGCGTTATAAGAACATTTACACAACTTTGGTGCAGCACATAATTGATTTTCTGAGTCAATAAAGCACATACAATAAGTTTTTTCATAATAATTTTCAAATTAAATTACTACAGTGTTAATATGAAGTCTTTCTGAAAGCAAAACTCTTTTGCAAAACAAGTATTTTACAGCAAAGCAAGCGTTCTAAGAACATCTACGCAATTTTGGAGTAGCATATAATTGGTTTACTGAGTCATTAAAGCACGTATAAAAAGTGTTTTCAGTATAATTTGCAAATCACATTACTACAGTGTAAATATGAAGTCTTGCTGAAAGCAAAATTCTTTTGCAAAACAAATATTTGGCAGTAAAGCAGCCGTTCTAAGAACATCTACACAATTTTGGAGTAGCATATAATTGGTTTTCTAAGGCAATAAAGCACCTAGGATAATTTTTTTCATTATAGTTTGCAAATCACTTTACTACAATGTAAATATGAAGTCGTTTTGAAAGCAACAACGCTGTTGGTAAGTTCTGTTAAGGTTAACATGGACCGAGTATCTAATTCGTCCGATTCTTTTAAACATACACTTTTCTCATAAAAACAAAATAACGTACCGCTCAGTTTGAGGCATGAAATATTTTTTAACAAAATAAATAAAGAAGTCTGATGGTTATAAGTCAAATTTTCAGACGTAATTTTAACTGAAAACATAGTTTTTCTTAATTAGTAGGTGGAAATATGCGCTTGATTTATACAAACCGTGAAAAATCAGCATTTTGATGTAAAGGCTCAAAAAGCAAGGGTTGTCACGATTCAGTTCCTGCACGGTAAAGCCGCGATTGAGGAAATTATGGTTTATAATTGGGGTTTTTGGCTCACGAATTCATCGTATTACATCAGAACATTTTACCACCATCATGAACAAATCTACGGCTTAGAGGTTGCGGGTAGCAATGTCTAATATAAGATCCATTTCCGACGGAGACTTCGCTGAGGCATTGAAATTAAGAAGGATATTTAACATGATTGTATTGAGGCGTCAAGATAATGACGGTTATTTCTATGCGGCGAGAAAAACTTTCCGCTAAATTACTATTGTTTTATTTAGTTAATACTTTTGATTGTGTATTGAACACTAACTATATTGTCTCGCTTCTGTTAGATGTGTAGTGTTGGCTGGTGGGTCAAGAGGGTGAGATTCAAATCAAATCATATCAAATTATTGATTAGCGTGGACACATATAATTGTTTCAGCCTCAGTCGACTTACGGCTTAGCTTACCCAATAACTCCCTACTTTTGAGCTTTACGTTGTACCCGTTTTGATGTTACAAAAGTTGCGCGTTTTTTATATATTACAAGGTTTAAATGATTTAGGTGGAAATTTTAAAACAAGAAGAAATTACATACGAAGTCAGCAGTGATGCGTCAGTAAATCTGTCGAGTTGAGGCTAATCCAACTTTTTTTAAATTGGCACTGAAAAAAAGAATATTGCATTATGAAACATGGGAATACCGCATAAAAAACGATATAGGATAATTAACTCCCATGAGTATTGATCTAGCGCGCAAGATTGATTTTTTAACCATCATACGTATATAAATATAAGCTTGAATTTGTAACAAATTACGCCAGTTTGTGCGCACTCATTTTGCCGCTGCGCTCCAATGATACCTCTTCGGATTAAGAGATGTCAATATTCAACAAGATATGTTTTCAAAGGAAGGGAGCGCCACTGTAAAATATATATCATCCCTAGAGTAAGATACTTCTGATTTTTCGCCGTCCAACATGTTGTGTCAATAAAACGAATTATGAACAACAACAACAAAGAATATATCTTTAGAGTCTCGCAGAGAAAAATATCAATTGGTATATTTTTCTTTATACCCACAGTTTTATCGCATAATATTGACCTGAGTTATAGGATAAAGCTGAAGAGAGACTGTAGCAGTTCTCCAAAACAGAAACTCTAAACAGAATCTTTTCATGTAGGCCATCCCTATAATATCTCTATAAAGTATATAAATCAAGGGATTAGAGGGCAAGCCACCAAAGCAAGGGTCTTAAATATGTAAGGCGCAACCTCCGTCAAACAAGAAATTGACGCAAAAGGGAACCGTAGAATTCAACTATCGTGTCCAGATGGTTCAGTGAGATAGTGTGACTGATCCGCATTGTTCCTCTAAAACAAAAGACCACGACTTCTATTTTTTCGATGAATAAATCATTGGTGTGACGTAAATTTTAAGCAGTCCTTGTCCACAGCTTGCATGTAAAATCGCACCACATGTCAAATTAAATATTTAAAGCAGAAATGCATGGATTTTCCATTTATAGATTATGGAGGAGGCATCTCCGTTGCGGAGAACGGATTGGAATTCCGTTCACGGCCTTACTTTTTTGTTTTCCGCAAAATATACTCGCGGTATCAAGTCTTCAACACGCAAATCGTAAGTAACAATAAAATGATTTTCGAATGTAATATAAATATAAAGCTGTACATAAAACCTTTTTTTGATTACCGCTGGGAAATCTTTATGAACGTTGAAGAGCCTGGAGCGGCCACCGTTTTATAACCGCCAACAATTTCCTATTATAGCTAGTAAAATTATACTACTATAGCAAATTTCGAATGATCGCTCGAAATGAATTATGCTGCATAAAAATTTCATCGAATTTGATAAAGTGTGAAGGCGAAGGCGAAGGGGGCGAGCGCCCACCAGGCAGCGCGTTTCTTCCTTTCGAACATTTGCATTTTACTCTGGAGGTTTTTTTGGAATAAACAAGTATGTCAAACTGTAAATTTATTTCCCATGAATTATTAAATATCGCATTTGAATGAAGCCAAAAACTGTCGCCTTCTTAATTTTTATGTGTTGTGGATATAAACGGCCGCGTTAATATTTTATCGACAAATCCGCTGTTTGTGCTGAGAAAACAAACGACTAAATAAATTCTAGCTCGCGAGGCAGCAACACTGGTTTGGGGTGAGTAATCCACACGAAATGTTGACAAAAAGCGCACTATATATATTGCAATCATGAGTATATTACATATAAGAAAAATACTGAAGAACGATTAACAAATCATGGACATCCAGGAATGTTCGACTGAATAACTGCTAATTTTAAACGTAGCCTAAACGTATTCCGATCTCCTCATTTGCAATTATCACCCCTCTATCCCTGTTCCAATTCTCTCTGTTTGTATCAGAGATATTTAAAATATCGTCATCTGTGTAGCGACACCCCTCAATTAGTAGATATTTTAGAAAGAGACTTTTACCAAATGTTCCCTTTTGCTAGGATGAATTAAGGTAACATTATTTTGGTATACTTCATTTTCACTAGCATTGCAAAGGACTGCCTATCTTAAATTGTATTCAACCGTTAATGACGCAGCCATTTCTGGCCTTATATGTCTCTAGTTGTAGTTTTACTCACCATATTAATTATGGAACTTATAAACAGGAAGTTACTTCAAGATTGTGTTTGCTTGAAGATATCATGCAATTTTGCGAACGACTTAAGCTTCTCAACTAAAGGATATTCAATAAAAATGGGTCAATTTTGGTAGCCATCCTACTTTGGTGGTTAGCGTTTAATCTGTTGTTTATTATTCGCCCACCAAATCAGAATGACAAGCTACACGATTGAGCAACACGACTGAATGATAAAACTATAAAACTACGCTATCAAAATGAGCGTTGCACCCATTTTACGGCAGAAACGGTGGCCGTTCTTTCCGTTTGGTGGCTAAATTCCAGTTGAGCGCTTCGGTAAACAACGAGGTAGCACCTGTAGGTCAATCGGACGCCAAATCGACCGAGAACATTGTCGCGGTCCGTTAGGTGTGCAGGATCAGGTTGTTCTGTCACTTCCGCGCCGTGCATAAGAACTCTTTCTTTTGATGACTTCAGTAGGTTCCAGCAAGATGACGCTTCGAGCCACCCAGCGGACACCAATAAGCACATTCTGCATGAATGATTAGAGAAAATGGTTACCTCTCGCAAAAGTTATATGAATTGGCCCCCAACATCATGTGATATAACTCCGCAATCGACCATTCCTTATTGCAAAAATCTGGAGTGTCTCCACTCAATATTCCCGTAGTATATACGTAGTACATAAAAGTACCTGCCATTAATTATAATAAAACTACAAACACTTACATGAGTTTCAAAACTAAAAGCAAAAGATTTAATATTCATAATTTACATATACTTCAATGTCTATTTTCAACACATTAATATATTCACAAGGAATATTCAATTCTTTTTCAGTACATATATATCATCGGAATATTTTTAATAATCCTTTATGGACTGTATAAAACTATGTGTGTAAAAAATATGTTTACTATTCACTAGTCTGCAATTTGGACCGCTTGTAAAAACCTTTTAGGAAGGCTTGTATTTCAAAATGTGAATTCATAACTAAAGGAAGGGTCCAATTTTGGAACAAATTCATGACGGTAAAGTCCCACTTGCAGTTTTCAAATTTACCCGGAACTATTTGTTATTGGTATATTTTTCATGCTAAGCATTTTTATAAATTTTTTTATTCCAAGGTCTACTATAATTGGAATTTTCAAAATGATCAAAATAGCACTTTCGGTGCTTCGGTCATGTTAAAACTTTTTAACTACAAGTTTTATGTGATAATTAAGATGTGCACGAAATTTCAATTGGATAGCTTAATTTTAAGGACTACTTTACTTGAAAAAGTTTCGAAACTGTGTAGGTAATCGGGTACTTCCAGTAGTCCTACATACCTTAAAAGTTGATACAGATCTAAGTTTTTGCGATAATGGTCGTATGCCAAATTTCATTGCTTTAACTCAAACGGTCTGACCGTTATCGTGTTTACACACACACACAGAAACACACACACTCAGAAAACATGCCAAAATGGTCAAAATGGATTCCAGGGCACTCAAAACATGGAGATCCGTCAAAGTCTCGGAGTCGAGTTTTTTTATGACCCCTTTCCTTCGTATAGTATACGGGAATGTAAAAATACAAGGTATTGAACTTTACATAACGTTTTATCCAAAATGGCTCCTTTATATATGTTATTTTTACTTTTGCACTGCGCGTAAGTTTTTGTTGTATAACATCACACCTATGTAGACAAAAACAACAACTGGACGAAAACTGAAAAAATCTTGTACACTACGCTTAAACCTCAACAGCAAGGTAATTAATAATATATTAAAATGGCCTCAAGTGCTGCATTTAATCGTAAATGCGATTCAAGAATACAAGATTCAAGTTTGTAGACTTCAAGATTAGAGAATTCAAGATAACAGTATTCAAGATCACAGGATTCAATATTACAGGATTCAAGATTGGAGAATTTAAGTTTACATGATTCAAGAGTACAGGAGTCAAGATTACAAGATTCAAGACTATAGAATTTAAGATTACGGGATTCAAGAGTACAGCATTCAAGATTACAAGATTCAAAATTGTAGAATTCAAGATTAGAGAATTCAAGACTACAGGATTTAAGAAACAAGATTCAAGATCACAGGCGCTCCGATCATATTGAAAATTTGTATTTGTCAGTTTTGTCTAATATTTAACATGTGTACGAAATTTCATTCCGATAGCTTAAATTTAAAGTCTACTTTACTTGAAAAAATTTTAAAAATGTGTAGGTAAACGGGCACTTCCGGTAATCCTACATGCCTCAAAAGTTAATACAGATCAAATTTTTTGCCATAATGGCCGTATGCCAAATTTCATTGCTCTAGCCCATATGGGCTGACCGCTATCGTGTTTACATACACACTCACATACAGACAACATGCCAAAAATTGTCAAAATGAATTCAGGGGAACTCAAAACGTGGAGATCCGTCAAAAATCTCGAGGTCGAGTTTTTTCATGATCCCAATACCTTCCCTTTACTTTACTTCGTATAGTATACAGGGATGTAAAAATGGCAATAAAATTATTTGTAATTTGTTTACAAAATTATGTATCGAGTGTTAGTGCGGCTTAATAATAATAATTTTAAAAATATATGGGAGCAGTTGAAGATATCATTTCTTGTGTTCGTAATCTACACAATTTGTTGATAAAATTTGAAAGAACTGACGGTCTAACAAGCTACACCTTGCGGATTCATTCATAAAATACTAAATTTAATACCAACAATTTTGTGCACTGATACTTGTATTTATATTAAAGAGTAAATTTGACATGTGAAAAAATACCTTGCAGAAGCAAATATTGTCATAGCAAAGTCCCAGAAAAGTGTTTACCTGAAAACGGATGTCATATAATTGCCTGTTTACTACAAGCTCTGGTGGAGATTTGTTGACGAATTACTACAAAACATATTTTTTTCAAATCAGTTACACACGCAGATGTTATCAAATTTACCGAATGGTTTTACAACTATCACCTGCAGCGTGTATTTATGCTCCTTTTTAGCCGACTGCATAAACGCTAAACAAATTACTGTTAGAACATCTTAGTTGTTAGAAAATTTGTGACTGTTGATAATTTGACAGTGCCATAACAGAGCTCTTTGTTTTTGCATAATATTGGGTTGGCATTCATGAAATACTTTTGAGTGTCGTTAGTCATAAGAAGCTATTCGTAAAACTAATCAGCAAATGCAGCCTTTCACGAATTAACACATGTCTTGCAAGAGACGATTATCACTGTTTCTAATGAAACCAAAAAATTGGTACATCTGGAAAACGTATTTTAGGAGATGTCAGAATTCAAACTGTCCTGATACACAATCAACTACAAAAAGGCTTGCCCAAGTAGGAGTAATATCACTTTTCACTCTTGGTTCATTTCATTCCAATCAGGACAGGGACTTAAAAAGCTCACAACACCAACAAAGTTCTCTTGTAATGACAGCGATGAAATTAATTTCTTTGAGATATTCCACTATTAGCTGTGACTACAGTATTCTTCAAATCAAGTAACAGTAAAAAAGTAAAAAGAGTTTTTGTGTTCTAACTACTACGTTGGTGAAAAAATTAACTCGATTATAGACAATTTTGAAACGTTTGACTCTTTTTTTGTGAAGTTTAGATTTTGAGAAGAGCTTCAATAGCTCTACTCAGTTCTCCTCATCACGTTTTGAATCAATTTGTAAGTTCTGATCTTTGTTTACCCCAAGGCCCATGAACCGTTTTGAGACACATCCATGACCTATTTTAACTCATATTGGCCGGTTTAGTAAAAGTTTCCAAAAAAGTATGCCTTTTAATGATCATATGCAAATTTTTAAGAGTTTCGATGCATGATCTCTGATTCGTTTTTTGCTTAGTCTTCTAGTTTTATAGTTTCAAATAGAAATGAGGAAATAGATTATTAAGCAGAACTTAAAATGAGACTTCTGTGATTTTTTTTGATTTTGTCGGCTATAACTAATACCTTGGGCTGATAAAGATGTAGAAAAATATCTTCTGCAGAAAAAGGAGTGTTCATCTGCTGTATGCTGTGACTGCTGTTGAAATTTCCAAATTGCTTATTTAAATTGGCAACCAAATTCATCTCGTACTGGAAACTCTGAGTTTCCTGGATGCCACCGCAATATCAGTAATTAATATCATAGCTCTCGTAGCCAATACAATTGTTTAGAAGTAAATTTGGTGATCTAGAGGGATAATGTTTTCCATTAGCCTGTTTGAATTCTTGAACGCCGAAGAATCTCCTGCACTTTTAAAACATAATATTGGGTTGGCATTCATGAAATACTTTTGAGTGTCGATAGTCATAAGAAGCAATTCGTAAAACTAATCAGCAAATGCAGCCTTTTACGAATAAACACATGTCCTGTAAGAGATGATTCACCTCATCAGGTCGGACTCTCCTTGACGAAATCTATTGAAAATAATTACTTCGTAGTCCTGCTTCATATTCCCTTGCTTCTCCTAAAAGTTTTGAATTGATACTGTGAGACCTACTTTACCAACTCCTGTATCCATATTATGAATGATCTAAATTAAAATTAAGCTTTGCTACCCCATTGAAACTATATCATTATCCTTTTCCACTAGAACTATTCTTATGCCTAACCAAACCCTGCTACCAAGAAGAGATGTTAAAGCAGCCTCCTTTACCCTGAATCTATTCTTGTATATGATTTTGTAGGAGAGTCTAAATGTGATTTTTTCCATTACTTGTTTCAAGGAATTATTAACTATTAACTCCAGAACTTACTCACTAATTCTTTCAAAATGTTGCTTTGCACGTATGCTTGAATAGGCAAGTGCTTCCGAGCTCAATTTCTAATACATTCTTCATTTCCCAACGCTCGGAATTCCCAACTATTTTTTACCGACATTGAAATAAGCGCCATCATCTTAAACAGTCGCACAGACATTGCTCGAAAACGAATCACTTATGTGTTACTTTATGGCCCGACCCGGAGGATTTTTATTTTATTTATTACATTGAAGCAAGCTTAAGAATTCTAACTTCAATTCCGCTAGACGAATAAAAATCATATTGAATTAGAAGAGTTGAACTAAGGCTCTGAAAAAAGGGAAGGCTGCTTGACTTGACGAAAAAGCGGCTTGAAAACCTAGGACGAGCGGAAAGAAATTCTTTCGGAAGTGTTCAACAAAGCCATGAGCGGCGGAAAATCCCGGACGATTGGAAAGTGGTTGTAGTAATACCAATACTAAAAAAGAGACCCTAGAACATGCGGCTACTACAGAAAAATTACCTTGTTGAGTGCGGTATTAAAGATATAGAAGGAATTACTAGAAAACAGAATAATGAACATAATAGGATAGCAGTTAGATGAAGGGGAATGCGGATTGAGGAAAAGGTGCCGCTTTTATGGCCGTATAGAGACGTACACGACAATTAAAAGCTTGTATGAAAACAATAGCAGCTACGTGAGGACCGACAACGGACAATCAAGAGCCTTCAGCATCACAGACAGACTATAGACAACGTAATCAAGGCAACAGGTATAAATAAACCCAAAATACTCGTGGACTGTTATCAGTTGTAGCTTGTACATCTAGGGCATTTGTACACGATCAATGATGTATACGAAAACCGTTACAAATTTGCACGGAATCTGCAACAATTTGGGCAGAAATTTTAAAAGCGAGGATTAAACATAAATACTAATAAAAATAGTTACGAAAAAATTGAGATTGAGAGATACTGGAAGAGGAAGCAAAACATGGCAATTAAATTGAATATGAAGGTGGAAGTTGAAATTTTTTATCTACTATTTTTCATGGTACCTAAAGTGTATACAAAATGAGAATCAGTACTCCAGATCGAATTTTCAAAATAACGTACTGAATGAAATAATCGATAATTATAAAATAAAGTAAGTGGAATCTTAACGACTTTGGTTTTAAAGGATACCAACGGAACTAACTGCTTGGTAGGTGTTCTACGTAATTTATATACTTGATTAACATAAAGAAGATAGAGCACCTCAGTATTAAGAGCAGTCCAAAGCGCCATTTTTTGGGTAAGACTACCAACTATCAAACATCATATTTGTTTAGTTGTTTACAAGTTAGTACCATACTTCTTTTTCATGTTAAACATGTCGAACTTTAAGCCAAGTAAAGAACATTTGCGGCAAGTAATGATTTTCTTGTTCAATCAAAAGAAAATACATCGAAAAGTCATCGAATACTTGTAAAGACAATCTTGATCCAAATGTAAAGACTTGTGAACGCTGGTTTCAACGTTTCAAAACTGGTGATTTCAATGTTAAGGACCAAGAACTTGAAAATCGACCAAAAAGACGACGAATTACAAACACTATTGGATGAAGACGATGCACAAACCCAACAAATGATAACGGAGTAGTTGAATGTCACTCGGCAAGTCATTTTCGATCTCTTGAAAGCCATGGGGAAGATTCGAAAGGTTGGAAAATAGGTTCCACACACACTGAACGAACGACAGATGGAAAGACAAAAAATGATGTGCAAAATGCTGCATTTACGCTACAAAAGAAAGGATTTTTTGCATCGGGTTGTAACTGGCGATGAAAAATGAATATATTTTGAGAATCCCAACCGTAAAAAATCATGGGTAACGCAAGTACAACTATCAACAGCGAGTACAATACCAGATCGTTTTTGGAGGAAGACAATGCTGTGGGTGTGGTGGGATTAAAAGGGAGTACAAGCTTCTTAAGCCCAGCAAAATAGTTAATATCGTCCACTACCGACTACAAATGATCACTTTAAACCATGAATTAATCAAAAATCATGGCAAAGTCATTCTACAGCATGACAACGCTCCTGCACATTCAGCCAAAGTGGTCGAAAAAACAATTTCTTCGCTTGGTTGGGAACTCCTACCCCACTCGCCGTATTCACCAGACCTGGCGCCATCTGATTATCACTTCTTCTCATCGATGGGACACGCACTGGCTGAGCAACACTTCAAGACTTTCGAGGATGTACAAAAATGGCTCGATGAATGGATATCAATAAAAGTTGAAGCTTTCTTTTGGAATGGTATCCATAAATTGCCCGAGAGATGGATAAAATGTGTAAAATGCAAGGGCCAATACTTTGATTAAAACATTTTTTATCATTGTTCTTAAATAACTGCCTATTTTTCATGAGAAATACTGTTTAAATTTGCGCACCTGGTATATTTACGTAGCAGGAACCTATTCAAATTGTCAAGAGTGGTCTTTCTTAATTCCTGTCCAAAACAGGCCAAAACTATACATTTCAACACTTCGAGGACGTCATAATCCTCATTTCTTCATCACTAATGACTTTTTCAAGGCTTACATTAAATGAGTCATCCACCACTAGGGTTACTAATAATATCTATTGGCTTATGCTTTACCACAACTTGTCATTGCACACCCATTGGTTCTAAGCTTAATTTGTATAAATCATTTTTATTGGACTGGAGCAGACCTGCCACCTTTATTTTTAATTCATTTAATGTTCTCGACTACAAGCGAGTCAAGCTGTAAAATGTGGAAGAGTTTGTAGCTTTCATCGATATGCATTTTTTTGTTCTGCGATTTTTCGTTTGAGTTATTATTTATCAATTTTTTCAACATTTTTAACGTGCATTCGTAGCTCAAATTTTAAAATTTAGCACAAAAAAATTACAATTTGTACATCCTGGGACGATCAAGACGAATTTTCACAACACAAGGTAGGCCAGGTTAAAATAGGGAGAGATAGTACAGCGGAGAAACTATACAATGGAGACTCTACCACAAAGATACGCAAAAAATACAATCTAATTTCGGAAAAGGAACTCTCTGATGGCTTATCTAACTACGTGAGCTCGACAAATTTGAAAAAAAATCTTCTAAGACTACACCAATTAAGGTGTGGATACTCCAGCTACAATTTTTAAAGTAATTTATTAATTGAAATTACGTTAAATTATAAAATAAAGTAGGTGAATATGATCTGAACAACATTGAATTAGAATAATATAAATTTTATAAGCCCTTCTTAAAGGCTGTTAACATACGGACACAGACACACGCACAAAAATTAATTCATGGGCCTTTAAAACATTGAGATACGTTTAAATCTGAAGATCTGATTTCCTCATGATTTTAATACTCTCTACTTTACTTTATATGGAAAAAATAAACATTGACAATGCATCTCATAAGTATACTTAGAGAAGTCAAGCACTATTATATGGTTGGCAACTAAGTAATTGCCGTTTTCTTAGAGAAAATATAACTTTTTATTGTTACTTACCAAAATGGCTTTAACTACAAATGTATTGTCCATTATTTTCAATGACATTTTTCCACGTTTGAGGCAGTATCATAATACCAAGTTCATAAAATTGTGGGTTTTTATTAGAAAAAGTTGTGTCAACTGCTGTTTTACTTTCTAATCGTTATTGAATTTATTCCCTTGCAGAAATTTCTGTAGCTTATGAAATGAATAATAATCTAATGGTGCCATGTCAGGACTATATGATGGGTGTGGTAACAAATCCCAACCAAGCAGCAGCAATTTTTGGAAAGTGGCGAAAGATGCATGAGGTCTGGCTTTATCATGATGGAACACAATTCCTTTGCGATTTGCCAATTGTGGTCAATTTTTCTTGATTGCAGCATCCAGTTTGGTTAGTTGATGAATATAAAGTTCAGAATTAATCGTTTAGATGCGAGATAGGAGTTCAAAATAAACTCTACATTTATAATCCCACCAAACTGATAACAAGACCTTTCTTTGGTGAATATCGGATTTTGACGTTGTTTGAGATACTTCATTTGATGGGTCATCACCGATAATAATTCTATTTTAAAATGGTTCATTTTTGTTGCGCTTAAGAAGCAAATCGCATGTATTTATGCGTTTCGCTAAGTTAATTTTCTTAAGTTCACGTAGAACCCAGATATCCAGCTTTTTGAGAAGCCAAGCTGTTGTAAATGCTTTTTTATACATTATGTGATACATTTAGGTCCTCTGAAATCTCACGTGTTACTGTAACTATTGGTAGCGATTAATAATTTGATTAGATGATCAACTTCCATCGCGCACCCAGAGCGCTTGTTGTCTTTCTGCGAAAAATCACCAGAACGAAATTTCGCAAATCAATTTCGACACTGTCGTTGTTTTAAGACTTTATCACCACAAACAGCAGATAGCTTTTTGTAAGCCTTAGATGCGTTTTTCCCTTTAAGGAAATAATACAGGACAATATGACGATGGTGCTCGTTTTTTTCCATGTTTTATTTAATCCCAAACACTCACTGTTTACCGAATAAATCCAAATTCGTTACAGAATGCTTAATAAAACTCATCTCAGTAACATGTCAAATGACTTTAGACATGTTATGATAGAACTGTGCGCATAAAAACTGCTTTAACTACGAATTTGGAAAATCGGCAATTACTTAGTTGCCAACCTAATAGAATTTTCGATGCTAGTCTAGCGATTTGCTCTATAAATGGGAACTTTGCTCTTAATGGCGGTACAAAAATTAAACGGAGCATTGTCGTGCTTGAAATTTTGTCTAAAGCATATCATAAATTAGGAAGTCTATCACAGAAAGTTGTTTTTGCAGAGCTCAGTCTTTTTCAATTTTGTTAGAAATGAAATGAATCTAATAGTGTAATTTGTTTCAAACTTGAGGTGTGAAGAAGAGCTTAAAAAAATATAAAAAAACTAACTATAGTTTTTAGTATCAGCAACGCTCGCAGTGATACAAAGATATCCTCGGAATAAACAAAAGCATGTCAAAACGATCAACGATATAGAGCAAAAAATATAAGTAGATGAAATCGTGCGGAGAAAGTCAAGCTCCTTAATTAATGCAAACAAAGGAGCGGTTAATTGCCAGTATTATATAGATAATCTTTAATACGGTCAACCTATTTGTATTTCAGTGCTGAAAAATTCATTTTGATGTAAATCTACTAGCTTGAAAGATATATTGATTGGTATGGCAGCGCTGAAAGCCGTTTAAAATGCTCTCAGAATACATCAAAAATTCCTTGATCACATACCCCATTTATATACATAAAATATAAAAGAAACACAAGGAAATGAATCATTTCGGAGCCATAAAAAATTCAAAGCATGCCAAGTAGATATTAGGAAAAAGGGATCAAATCGAACTATATTTGAACGCACTTGAAAATCTGAACGTGTTCGATTGGAATTTAGGACCACACTTTAGCATCTTATTGCCGGATAACAGCCACTCCTGATTGCTTCATGATCGTCCTGAACTATCGATTTTCTTCGAACTGGGAAATTTCAAACAATTAGGTGTGGAAGTATACAACAGAAATATGCACCGCTCGACTTTCTCCGAGGAGTGCTGCGCAGGCAGAAATCCTGCACTTGAATTTATAGATTTATATGAAAATATTCCCAGCCTCCGGTAACAATAGATCTTAATTAAATTGTTTTGCTTAATCGGGACCTTGTTTTCAACTAATTAGGAACTCGCGCGACTTGTGTCAACAACTCTAAAAAATTCGAGCGAATCGCTGTGAAAACCTCTCTAGACGTATTTCGTTTATACGAATTTATAATTTCTTTAATTGAATGGGAAAACCTTGGCATTACGAGAAAGTAGAAGTGAATTCGGGTATTTCGAGAAATTTCCACACGGAACAGTCAATTTCCCTTTTATCTTTTCGGGCACGTCTCACCTTCTATTAAATTAAATTAAGATTTATATCTTGGGAAGTTGAAAAGCATCCATATTTAATGTCTTATATGTTTTGCCAACATTGATGATTCGTTTACTTTGCATTTACTGATAATTAAGGGCTTTATTCCCTTTCTGAGTGAACGCTCTTTTTCACCCGAGCCGAGGAATGAAACGATGATTTTTATTTCATTTAAATAAAATATGTCTTAATTTCGGAGAGGTGCTTCCTCGGAATTGAGTTTCAAACGTAAATAAGTTAATCCAGATTTGGATTTCCTTAGACGTGTGGGAAGTGAGCTTTTCCTCTACTATTTTTAAAGGTTGCTTTAAAGAGATGCTTTTAACGTGCGTGCTTAGCGGACGGTATCTTATAATACTTGTCGGTCGCTGGGGAATATGTTTAGACAACATTTGATATTTCCTGTCCAACCACACTAAAAGAAAAGATATCAAATAAATAGCGCGGAGCGAAAACTCACAGATTTCGGCGCATTATCTACATAGTCTTTAATGGGCGACTCGTGTGTGTCTTTCTTGTTGAAAAAGTTACTTCAAAAATAATAAGTGGCGACATAAAATGAAATATATTAATTATTTTATAATTATGACTATAAACTGAAGTTTAATGAATAAATTTACTAAGTTGAAGCAAATTTTCACATTTCTTACACGGACATATTGTGCAC
The DNA here is from genome assembly GCA_033557835.1 of Helochares maculicollis. Taxonomy (NCBI): domain Eukaryota; kingdom Metazoa; phylum Arthropoda; class Insecta; order Coleoptera; family Hydrophilidae; genus Helochares; species Helochares maculicollis. The sequence goes on along the minus strand of JAWQRO010000072.1, from coordinate 4,029 downwards.
TTTTCCTTCAGCAATTCATTTTAGGGCTCTCAATTAATTATTGGAATATATACGAGGGCAAAGGTAAAGCACCCCTAAAATTGTCGACGAGATTGTCTCGTCGCCGCAGGGTATATAAATTACCAATTGACTTGGTTGACACGGAACGCAGGTTCTACCATATAGGCAATGTTTCACTCTTTCCGATTCTTGTCGGTTATTGATACCACACGTGATTGCGTGATGTGTCACAATTACGCCTAGATATTTAATTGAAGTAGTTTTTTGCTTGCCTCTCATACCTGAAGCAAGCCACTTATTACTAAACACACAAATGCGCATATTTTCTACGTCACCCATCAAAAAAAACTCACCGCTCCGTTTCGTTTCTCATCATTTTTATCCACTCCTCTGCAGCCCACCCAGCCAATTTTCCAAATATTTATAACCTTTTCTCATAGAGAGGAAAATTTATTTTACAGCGGCCGTACACAAGAGATTTTGCTTGAAAGTGATATTGAAAGGATTTGGCCGATATAAGTATTTATGTACACGTGCGGGGATATGTTTACCTTTAGTATTTTAGAAATCAATATTTCTTGTAACTGTTTTTTGTTTACTTATTTTATTAAGGTTGTGTTGTACCTAAAATCAAACAACTTGATATTTTGATCAGCAATTAAAATTTTTCCTCAGTTTTCGCTTCTTCTTCATTATGATATCCTTATTCAATGTTTGAACATTTCTCAATTGTGTTTAGCCCCAGGAATTTTTACATAGAAATGCGTTGCCAACCACTAGATTTTTCAACGCTTTTGGGCGCAACTTACTTGTCTGTCGCTACTGATAAAATACAAAAAATCCTGAAGGATTGACTGAAATGCGATTGACTGAAGCGGCCGAAAAGTACTTGCTACAGAAGTGTCCTAACTAAATGATTCTTGAATACCTCTTCCAAACCTTTGACTCATTACGACTCGTATCTCGACAACTGGAAACGCTAGACTTAGGAAATTTAATTTTTATAATGTTCGCTCAAAATGAAGAGATCTGTAGTTTGTAGCCTCATTCTTAGAATTTTATCAACAAAAAAGTACATGAGAGAGATTTGTAATCAAATGAAGAGTGTTTTAGCAAATTTACCGATTTCTCACTCAAAGCTATAAATAATTGCAAAACCGTTGTTGTTATTGATGAGAAACCTATTCTGTTTAGTATCCTTCACAAACAAAGAAATATGTGTTGCGCCGTTTTTGGAAAGCCATCTCATAATGGTGTGAGGAAGAGCTTAAAAGAAATGACAGTATTTCAAACATCGTTGGTGCTGCAAAAGTTGGAAGAAGACGAAAGTGTCTAAAAAGCCTATTAACAATAAATGTTGTCTATTTTGGTTATGGAAATAGAGCACCAATAGTCGAACATGGAGGATCATTTTTCAAAGTCTCACTATATTGTTTTATTATCATATCACTATAGTACTCTGAATGAGGTAATCAACGCTTTAATCAAAACAGGTTTTGTGTTCTTCACGGACATATTAAAATTCGCATCGCCATAACTATTAAATATTTCCTAACCAAGACATGGGAGTAAGACATTCATAAAATAAGTTTGCTACCAAGTGGTAGCTAAATTAAGGCTTTGAAAAATTGGTTCTACTTAATTTGCCAAGCAAAATGGTGGTGGTCGATTGACGAAAGGCTAATTTTGAGAATGAGGGCTGTGCAGACATTAACCTTATATCAAGAAAGAAATATATAATTTGATGATGTTGAACATCTTCAACCCGAGAGGTTGACAACACAGATTTCTCTTAGTTACGTTTCATATACATTCGTCTAGTATTCTAACAAGCCAATCTCCAGGGCGTTGCAGAATTTATTTCTAATACTTAACCCACATGGTAAGAACGCCAATATAACCACGACTTAGTATTTTCTAAGTATAAATGGCATAATTGAAATGATCTCGATAAACGATGCTGGGTTAAAGAATATTATGCAGATACAACGCCACTGTTATTGCTACAAAAATAACGGCGTCATCATCAAAACAAAACATTAAATCCATCATAATCACGAGATAAAATTATTTTATGAACACAAAACCTTCCTAATAACATAAAGACAGAAAAAACAACATAAACATAAAGAATATCGCTTTATATTACCGCCGCAAGAAGGGTGGTTACATCATACATGGCAAACCAAACAATAACTTAATTGTCGACATTCTTTATCGTTAAAATTCGATGGTAACTTAAATACGATGCACTACAGTCAATTACTATCACAATTAATAGTACAAATTCATGTTATTGCGACGACAGAAAAACATGCACCGCTTCTCTTGCGTCCGTGATTGTAAATTTATTGCGCTCTTCCTTTTTTGATAAGCATCCGCTTTAATTTTTATCACCTTGTTTACAATAAAATGATGGTTTTTCTTGTTTCGTGCTTAGTAAGTTCAGATGATTTGCATATTAGTAAATATGTCTTTCTTTGACTAAGGCATAAAGAAAATTTAGCTAACTTACGTAATAGTAAATAATGTATTAAAAACAAATTGAAATGAATGATAGCTCAAAAGGCAAAAATATTTAAAAAATGGTGAACCCTATAGTTCAATATTGCAAAATGATCTTTCTTCATCACGGGCGTGGTCCACCCATCTTAACAGTTTATACAAACATGACACTTAATTGGCTGGAGAATTGAAGAATTGATACGAAGAGTTTCAGCTTCTTAAGTCACAACAAACTTATCACTTTAATAAAGACGAGAAATTTGTAAATACTTCAGACTACATGGCTTTCATGAAACTGACGAAGGAATCAAAGTATTGACATAGAGGTCTAAGATGTGTTTTGTTTTTACTATTCTCCATCGCGGAGATGTAGATGATATTTCAGCATCCCATGGCGGAAAACCAAATCGAATGAGATGATTTTCAAAAATTGGAATACAGTCTTTTTCACTTTAAAGTTATTGTGTTACAAACATTCAATCCATACAACATTTTTATGCGCTTTCATAATTAGTCAGTTGCTCAGGTCCTTTGCGACCGCAAGTAATTGAAGTGACTTGTAATAATTGAAAATGAATAACTTCTTGAAAAGAGCAACAGAACCGTCAATTTCTAACGAGAGTAGTGGAACAAAAGCAAAGAAAAATTGTCTTTATAATGACTTTTATTTGAAATTCGGGCTTGCAATGATTGTGAATAAGCCGCAATGCGTTGTTTGCTTTGCAACTTTATCTAGAGGAAGCATGAAGTCATTGAAGTTGGCACGCCACCTCAACACTAAGCATCTAAATAAAAAAAAATAAACCTGTACAGCTTTTTTAAAAAAAATTGAACATCAAAAAACCGCTATAGTTCAACCAAAATAAAAAAGCGTTGGTTGCTAGTTATCGAGAAAACTCTTCGTGTGGCTTAAGCAGGAAAACCTCACACTACTGCCACAAATTCGACTTTGCCAGCCATCCTAGATAAAGCAAAGATGTTTGGCTAACAAAAGGTCGGGAAGCTGAAACGTTTGCATTTCTCTGACAATACCATTCAATGGAGGATTAGCAATATTGCGACTGACGTTCGAGATGAAGTCACAGAAAAATAAAAGTACTTTTGTGTCCTTGCTATGTGATAAGTCTACGAATTTGGCGGGTTGTGCGCAGTTAGTAGTTTTGGTGTGTTTTGAATATAATGAAAAATAATGGAAGATATACTATTTTGCAGAGCACTTTCCTGAAATACTACAGGTGAGTGATTGCATTCAACAATGCCCTTGAACCTACGCAACATCAACTATCAAAAAGTAAGGGGAAATTGTCATTTAAAACTACCGGGCATTAGCAAGACAGGTAAATTTTTTATCCTATGTTGATAGGACTGTCTATTGGGTTGTTCGGAAAGTAATTTCGTTTTTTTTGGTGAAAATGAAACACGATTTTTTTATAGTGTATAAACATTTTATTAAATGATATATTCTCCATTTTGGTTCAATATCTTTTGCCATCTTTCGGGCAGGAGATTGATCCCACGCTCATA